>BFEA01000069.1:3873911-3884021 GCA_003427395.1 Chara braunii | reverse complement strand
GTGTGTGTGCGTGTTTGTGAGTGTGTGTGTGTGTGTGTGTGTGTGTGTGTGTGTGTGTGTGTGTGTGTGTGTGTGTGTTGTTGTTGTCATCTTTTCGTTTACTCGTTTGTTGGACAGGTGGTATATGATGACAAATCGAATCTCCTCCCTACTACTCTTCCCTCGTTCCTCCCTCATCCGTCATCGTCATAGTCCTTGTCCTGCCTACTCCTCTTCCCCCCTCTTCCCTCCTCTTCCCTCGTATGGACTCCGAGGGTCAACAACAGCGACAGGGGCTTGCTGGAAAGATGGACGGTACCGGTAAGGGTATATGGGAAACTTTTCTGCTGGTTCTCAACAGGCAGCCGGTAGGGGCATACTGAAAATTTGGTACCGGTACCGGTAGGGGCATATGACACATGTTTGAGGCCCAAACGACGCCAGAGGTTTTCTGGAAACATCATTCCCCGTCAGAAGGGCGCGACAAGGTAAGTCGGCTGTCAGAGGGGCATGTCGCAAATAAACGCAAACTTTCGAAAATTTTCCCTTTCAATTTTTTTTTTTGTTTTGTTTTTTGACCCACTTTTGGGCCCAACCGGAATTCCGGTTGGACCACCGAGGGTCCAACTGGGCCGGTTGGATCCGGCCCAGTCCAACCGGCCGGTTGCCGGCACAGCCATGTTCGGACCCACTTGTTTTTTTTTTTTTTTTTTTTTAATGTAAAGCCCAGGTTGTTGTAGAGGCAGTTTCCAGAAATACAGTGGTTGCAGTCACCAGTCAGCCATTGGTTGTCCTGACAATTTTTATTTGTGACACCGCCTCCCTACCCATCCTCTCGTCAATTCTCCCAGCGTATCCCTATTCCCACTTTTCTACCTCGGTGTTAATCACTCAGGACTATCACCCCACCGGGTGACCTGGGCCGGGCAGCAGTTATAGGCACCAGGGCTAAGCAGATATCTCACCCGGCCCTGGTTGAAGCATGATTGGGCGAGCCTTGTCACACGGGTACTTCAGATGTCAGGCTCTTCTATCGGCCCCACCTATTACCCGAACCCCTGGCGAGCATATCACCTACCACGTCTGATAGCCCCCACAAGCCCCAGATCTAGACATTCGTAGTTAGGACCTGTACCACCCCCCCGCCCCCCCTCTGGTGCATATGAACGTAGGCTGCATGTGTGCCCATAGGCTGTATGTCTGTGCACGCAGGCTGTGTTTTGTGCCCGTAGGATGTGTATTGTGCCCGTAGGCTGTGTGTTGTGCCCGTAGGCTGTGTATGTGCCCGTAGGCTATGCGCCTGTCCATGTACTGTATGTTGTGCCCGCAAGCTATGCATGTGTATCCGAAGGCTGTAGTGTGTAAGTGCTGTGTGCTATCTGTATATGATAGGCCTATCTGGATTGGAAACCCCCCACAAAGTCCCAAGCCAGACCCATGCGCGTCATCTTGGACCAGCTGTGCTCAACCATATATGCTACAATCTGAAATGGAATGTGCAGTATGCCAGACTGGGGAGGTCATCACAACAACTTACAGTCAACGTCCTCAGGCAACCTACTCATAGTCAGGACCCGACATACAACAATCCTGGATTTAATGCCTTGGGTGGTGCAGGCAGTGTCTGTAATCCTTCAACTCAAGGGATTGGTGTGTACAGCCGTGCATCAGTCTAACACCCGCCGATTTCCATGCGCGAGGCTGCAGGGTTTTTTAACCCACAACCACAAGCCACAATGCGCATTTCCAATCGGTGCTCTACCCACTAACAAAAAAACAAACCAAAAAAAAAAAAACACTTCGGACTTACTTTCTTTATAATTCTACACTAACCTACTGGACTCTAACACCAATTAGCAGTTATGGTTTTCCAGTAACAACAGTACCAATCTGGGGCAAAGGTAGACGAACTAACAGTTATGGGTCTATCTTTTCAGTAACAATGGTACCAGTTTGAGGCAAACTTAAAGCAACAGTCAGTTTGGGCCTGATCGAGGTGTAGGCCCAGTAGGACGTGTTTCTGCTGTAGTTTAGAGAATTTGCCGAAAAGTTCCTGTCGGTCTAACCCTGTTTCAATTACCGTTTAGGACTCAAAACTCTGAAAAATTGCAAAATGGTTCCAGCTAGTGCCTCGGCCCGCTGGGAAACTGCAAGAACATTGCATGGGGATGTGGGCAGCTCGCGCGCAACTTCATCAATGTGCCGAGCCTTGTATGTGGGAGGCACACAGTAAAGCGGGAGTTCATAACTTCATGACCTGGGACATCCTCATCTTCTGTTTGCAACACCACCCATCCTCTTATTGTGTATCCTCCACGAGATCCGCGGCATCGTCACTTGTCCACGGATCAGCAACCTGTTTCTTTGTCTATCCCAATTCTCTATGCGCCTGCTCTACAGGTTGTTGTGGTTCCTTTGTTCCAAGCGGCTACTTCCGCTCCTATGCCTCCTGGATACAGCCCGGCTGCCTGCAGGCAGCCACATCACCTTGTTTTATGCCTCTCAGCGCTAGAGATTCCTGACACACATGTACAATAGGATGTGGTCCCTGCCCAGAGTATACTCCCAACTCTAGGGATAGTCCCTACTCAGGTTGCAGCCCCAAACGCTGAGGGATTGGAATATGATCTGCCCGGATTGCAGTTGACCCCACAAGGCGTAGACCACATGGGGGATCTGCAAATGGATAACCAGCATTGTTCAGATGAACCGCAAATTTCTGCTCCGTCACGCGCAGACCACATGGGTGGTGTGCAAAAGACTGATCAGCAAGGGCTTGCAACACCATCTGGGTGATCTGCAAATTGTTGGCCAGCATCCAACACACCAGCCTGAGAAACTCACCAATCTTTGTGGTCTCTCCACTGCCCGTTTTATACACCGTTAGACTTCATTGCAATCACCCTTCAGCTTGATGCTGATCTTCCCCAACTACAACCAGAGGATTATAAGTATACTAGGGAAGGGGGCCTTACCATTGCTTCCTGCAAGTAGCAATAAGGGACCGTCAACTTGAACTACGCAATGGTCGAGTAGGTGAGTGGTTTAATTCTCCATCCCACATCTATGTCTGCATTGTGCACTGACCTGGCCATTACATGGTCATTGTACATGCCTCAGACCAGTGGGAGTTGTGGAACAACGACACCATGGTCCTGGCCATGACTGATGTCACTGATTTCTTACATAATGATGCTGTTTTCTTGGCACAACTAATCGTCCCCAATCTCTATTATGTCGAAGATCATTCCTGTAGCCCCGTGCTGCAGAAACTTCAGCAAGACAATTTACCAACGCTCTGCAACCTTCTCCTTTGCTTGGCTTCAAACACTGTTTCACTCAGATGTAGCCGCTATCGTCTTTGTCACAATCACTACAATGACATAGTTTCTCCATCCATGTGTGCAGAGGACTGTCCGTCTGTTCCTGACTGCAGGCACCCTCCGCATCCGAACACTATATGTCCATTTTGCGGCCATGGGCGCTATACTGAATGCATGTTTTTTTCTGGTGACCGTTCTTCTTTCGTTTTGGCCTGCAATCGACATGCCATTTGTCGGGTTCGTATGGTGGGCATGCTCAATGCCAACCGCCGTGGCAATTGTTGTAATGAGAATGCTCAGCTAGGTCTTCCATTTGTTCATCCACTTTATCCTTACAATGTATGTCCTCTCTGTCGTCAAGGACAGACTCATTCTTGAGCCTTTTTTTATCGTCTTTTGCCTTCATCTTTGCTCCACACTCCATACTTTTCCTTACCTTCCCTTTAACATTCTTTGTTTGTCTTCTCTCCATCTCTCTTCCCTGTGTTTGTCCCCTCCCCTTCACTCTGCCTCTTTCTCACAGCGTACAAGTGGGCCGTTATGGCACACGGGGATGGGGGCAGCTCACGCTCAACTTCATCAACGCGGCGAGCCTTGTACGTGAGAGACACAGTGTAGGGGGAGTTAAAAGAAGAATGAGAAATTGAATGTCGTCAACTTTCAAAGTGCCCTTGTTTTTTGTATTTTTATCCTTTCTTTCACAAAGTGCGCTCGTTTTGTTCATAAACATTTGACAATATATATACAATATGTATCTTCACTCGACACTCGGTACTTTCCCTTTATCATTCTTTGGGTGTCTTCTCTCCATCTCTCTTCCGTATGTTTATCCCCTTCCCCTTCACTCTGTCTCTTTCTCACAGCATACAAGTGGGCTGTTATGGCACACGGGGTTGGGGGCAGCTCGCTCAACTTCAGCACAGTGTAGGCAGAAAAGAACTGCATGCCAAGCTTGGCCAAAGCGCCAGCCGCAATCTTTTCTCTTTTGTTTTGGATGGCACCACCTGCCATTTTGGTCTGGTGGGTCCCAGCCTCCAAAAAATGTGCTATAGGATACACCGCATTCTTAGGAGGTTTCAAGTTTGCCTGTGAAAGGTAATTATGGTGGTTCAAGAGAAAAAAAAGATAAATAAGTGACGGCCGTGAGATATCAACATTGAACTGAGCGGCCTCAGGGTAACTCAGGATGATTGTATTCTGGTCAACTGATTCCACCTGGATTCGACAGACCAGTTATGGCGGCGGCCGTGCGCCGGCTGCCACAGCAACGCCCCCCTCTAACCTCTGCAGCACGCGTCTGGCCCCCCGCAGCGCTAGCGCAGCTGCGTCGTGCGCTAATGCAGCAGTGTGACCGCATGGTGCACTCAGGCTAGAGTTCCTGAGCCTGGGCGGTCACTTTCCTTTATGGAAAGTGAGCCCTGCTTTGGCTAGGCTGGCCCTGGCGTGCAGGGTCCCAGTAGCTTCACGTTGGCACAAAGTGTCTGCGTCCTGGGCCCTTCAGACAGTTACAAGGGCCGCAGCATCAAGCTGCACCGTCCGCCAGGCTCCAAGCGTTCGCTGCTCTCTCATTGGCTTCGTGGCACGTTTGTGACGTAGCAACTGCATTCTCATTGGTCCACGGCCAGTGTGTGATGTGTCGACTCTGGATTGTGTGTGCCCTAGGCTCAACTGTTTGGCGCAACAGCAGCTTCCGGAAATAGCCTGGAAAGGCTCACGTTGCGCTGTAACCAACTGGAGCGACGCAACTGTCTCGTACCCCATGTACAGAAATGGCAAAAATAGGCCTCACGCGAACACACAGGCCTGCCTTCACTTACGACGGGCAGAGGACTTGCTGGGGGCTCTGCTGGGGCCTAAGCCCAGGACATGTATGTGCCCGGACAGGCCCTCGAGAGGCCTCATTCCTCGCAAAGGGCGAGGGTCTTCAGATATCATCATTCAACTGACCGGCCTCAGGTTATTCACAGTTATGTTATTCTGCACTTCTGATTGCATCTGCATTCGAACTTGAGTCTGTATTTCAACCGTTCTTGGCTGTACCAACTGAGCTAGGCTCGTTGGTAGAGGAAATAAATTCTGAAGACCAAAAACTGGACAAAGGGACCAGCGGCGTCCCATGGGGGGGAAACAATTTAAGAAGACTGAAGCTCGAAAGAGGGTCCCGCGTCCCATGAAAAAGTTACCCGAAAAAAACAGTTGCTGAAAAGCTGGAAATCAGGACCAGCATGTCCTAAGTCTCGGCAAAGTAAACCTGTGAGCATGAAGAGCTGGAAAATATCTGAACTTCTGTGGTCGTCTTTTTTTATTTAAAAAAAAAAAAAAAAAAACGCATTGCAAGCCCACTATCCCGGTGGTGGTACGAGAACCACTAGGATTGAGGCCTTGCCTGTGGGTCGTTGCTCCATCTATTCGTGGGGAGCTTCACGTGCTGGATATCGGGTCCAGCGTCCCATTGGATACACCCATTATCAGCAGACGTACCGCCAAAGATATTGCTGAAAAAAATCATCAGAAAAAAATACTGGTGAATCAGTGAAGCAGCGGTGATTTTCTTTTTAGCGGAGACGTTCTTGTGAATGGCCGAGACGTTTGTCGGAACTTTCTAAATAGGGAAACATCTAGACTTCTAAACTCCTTCTGAAGTTCTAAGGAGAGCAAGAGAGGTGCAATCTTCTCACAACCGCATTGCCCGTGGCTCCCAAGGCATCATCCTGAAGGGGTCTTTAAGTATCTGGCCCGGAAGTTGCCCTTGATACATACAGGCAAAGGAGCTTTCATTATCCTGAAGTGCGTAATACGTGTATGTATGTGGCCTGGAAGTTGGCCTGTATACATACAGGCTTTTGATCATCATGCAGTGCTGCCACGGTGAAGATTTTGTCTGGGTGGGGGTGGCGGGGGGGAGAGATGGAGGTCCTTAGGGCATACGCCGGATGGGCATACTCACACTCGTTTCTTTCTTTCTGATGTATCCAACTCTAGTTCTGACCAGATTCAGTCTAGAAGTCCTGGTGCAAATACGTCTTCGGGAAGTGATGAATCATGAATGGACTTGGCACCGTGTCAGGCAAAGGGAAAAAAAAAAAAAAAAAAACAGAAACAGTCAGCACCCCAGATCTGCATGTGCAGCTTTAAAAAAAAAAAAACAAAAAAAAAAAACAAAAGAGAAACAGTTAGCGCCCCAGATCTGCAGATGCAGCTGAAGCTACTCCTCTTTTTTTTTCTTTTCTTTTCTTTTTTCTTTTCTTGTGCTACTCCTCACAAATGCTGTCCACCAAAATTTTGTTATAAATTATAATTATAATAATAATGAAATAATATATTTGAAATTTGAATCATATATTTAATTATTTAATATTTATTCATTTTATTTTTTAATTTTTGATGTCTCATGTCCACCAACAGTTCTTATCAGGTTCTAAACTGCCGCACTTCCAAAGAGAGCAGATACAGTCCAACTTTTCTAAAGAGAGCAGATACCGTGCGTCGATCATTATAGCTGTATTTGGCCCATCTCCGGCCGTAATGACCATACGTTGTATTCGGGGGAAGAGAGCAGTCATCTCCGGCCGTAGATTATGAAGACAGGCAATAAACTGCCAGGAATGACGAATCCTTTCTTGCAAGTAGGATCTCTGGGCAGAGGGTCCAGACCCCCCAAAAAGAAAAAAAGAGTGTCAAAGAGCAAAAGAAAAATGAAGACAGAAAAAAAGGAAAGCAGAAGAATTCAATTCAATCGAAAAAGCGAGGCTGATTGGTTCGTAATATTGATGTGGAAATCACTCGTACACAGTGGAAAACCAACACTGGATAGCGTGATAAAGACACTCAGGGCATAATCACACTAGCATTTTCCAAAATGCATCTGACTGCAATTACAGCTAGACCTAGATGCATCTGACCACAATGACGTCCATAAATAAGACGTCCTAGTGTGAGAACGCTCACATACATAGGGCCTCGTTAGACACTCCTTGTGGACCCGAAATCCACAAGGAAATGATCGTTGCACCTGTCCTTGGGGACGATTCTCGAAAAAAATGTGAAAACACCAGAAGGAGATTTCCTTGTGGCATCCTCGTGGCCACAGCCAATTTTTCCTTAAGCCCAAGGGACCTCCCAAGGTTCCTCGGAGCACAAGGAAGCGCGAATTTCGGAGCGGCGAAGGCATGCGTCGACGCACAATTTTGGTTCGAGGGTGGTCCAGACGTGGTCCAGCGAACCGGAGCACGGACATCCCTCTGTCAAAAATATGCACGGCACCACAATGGCTCCAAACGGTGACCGGCGTCGGGAGGCCTCCGTCCGTCGACGCGAAATGCCGGCCGGCGTCCAGTCAGGTCTGCTGCGGTGGGCGATCGTCGACAACGGTCCGAAATTCGAATGCTTTTCCCACCCGGTGCCCCTTTCGACGACGACAGTCTCGTTGGACAAGATCGTCGTTTTCTTCGATTGTCGTCACGCCTCGCACGTTGCAGCACAGAACTTCCACCGATCTTTCTTGTGTCGACGGGCTTGTTCGTTGAACGGTCGACCGCCGACGTCACACTGAAGCCCTTCGAACGGCCCTTACATGGCCGGCCTGCTGCACAGGCTGCCTCTGCTGGTCCTCGTCGCCGTGCTGCTTCTCGTCGTTGTCTTCTTCCACGTGTGTTTCGTCGGCCTCGTCCCGCTCGTGGCTCGCAGAAGGAGATCTTCGAAGAAAGCCGACAGGATGGATCGACGAGTGGGCAACGGCAGACCGGCAGGCACAACCTCCGGAGCGAGCAATCGGCAACACAGTGCGGGGTCTGTGGCGAAGCGGCCGTACGACCCGAGGTTGTATGCACACCTGCCTTCTCACGAGATTCCTCTRCCGCCGTTGGATGACGAGGGGGGAGACGCCAGGTCATCGACTTTGCCGTTGGGAAGTGGGTCCACGCAGGAATGGGCGGCAACGTAGTCGTGCGGCGGCAGGCGGGTGGAGACCCCGTGGTCTTACACGTCACTGCTGAACGAGGGGCTGTGCGACGACGACGGCAATGCAGCGGTTGATCTCAGCTTCCAGTTGTCCAGCAGCAGCGGAGCAGCGGCCACGCACACTCGGATCATCAATCCCCACCCGAGTGTGGATTGCGCGGACAACACGCACGGTGGTGTGTGCGGGCCGCGAGACGGCGGTCTGCCTCAATCGCTTCGTGAAGGTGGTGGTAATCGGAATGAGTCGACGTTGACCGTCGGCGGAGGAGTCGGTGCGCGTGAACGTCCGGAGTGGATGTGGTTCTCACCTGCGTCGCGAAGCGGATCCGGCGCTCCTGGACGGCAGCGGCCGGAGGATTTGCGTGAGGAAGGTGCGGACGAACACCGCGACGGCAGGCAGCTGTGGGCAGAGTGCAAGCAGGCCTTGTATCAACGTGGAACAGAGACAATCACGAGAGGGGTGCAACGGCTCCACGTGGACGAAGGGGACGAAGCTGCAATTGAGGAGGCCGAAGGGTGTGACGACGTTGACGGTGACAACGATTGCAACTCCGACGATTTGCCAGACATTAGGCCGCTGGGGAGGAAGGCGACGAACGGCGGAGCGACTGCGAGGAAGGGTCCTGCTACGAAAAGTTGACGGAGCAAGAAAATGGATGACGATACGGGCCGGAGCGATGGCGAGGGCGGCTGAAATTTCTGGTCGGTCGGAGACACGATCGCACTCGTCAGGGCAAAAAGGGATCAAGATTTGTATATCACCGACATGGGCACCAGTTTCGCCCGCATGAAAACGAGGGAGTGGAAGTGGGAGGACATGCGGGCGAGGTTGCAGTCGATGGGCGTAACGAGGGAGGCCGTCGACTGCGGGAAGAAATGGGACAACTTGATGCAGCAATTCAAGGAAGGTCCACAAGTTCGAGAACCTCTCTGGCGGGAAAGACTACTTCAAGCTTGCTTCAAAGGCCAGGCGATCGGAGGGCTTCAACTTTGTCATGGACCGGAGTGTGTACGACGAAATGGAGGCCATGACGCAGGGGGATCACACGATCCACCCGAAAAATTTGGCAGACACGGGGGCGGTCGGTGGGGTTCAGATGCCGGCAGGCGCGGGGGCTGGAGGGGACACCATGGCCCTTGAGGGTGGAGGGGAGGCAGCCAATGAGGAGCAGGGGTCGACGAAAGACTCCACATTCAGCGCGGGGAGCGGCGGCGGTTATGGGAAGAGGAAGAACATGCGGCAACAAATCTTCGAGGCCGTCGCCGAGGTCATGGACAAGCATTGTGCGCTCATGGCGAACACAATGGACAGTGCGAGCAAGCGGCAACGCTCGATGATGTTACGTCAGTGCGAAATCCTGGAGAGCGAAGTGGAAGTGCAGAGGAAACATTATGCTGCGGCGGATGAGGCGAACAGAATGATGTGCCACGCCCTTATGGAGATAGCAAAAGCCATCCGCGAGAGATCATGAGTAATGCTGCCAAAAATGTCCACTGTTGCTTTAGTGGCTTGTCTCTCCACTCGTTGCGCCTGCGAAGATGGCGACTTGTGTGTGTGTGTGTGTGTGTGTGCATGTGTGTGTGTGGTGTGTGTGTGTGTGTGTGTGTGTGTGTGTGTGTGTGTGTGTGTGTGTGTGTGTGGTCACCAAATGCTTAGCAGTACCTTTTTTAGAATCTTTTTTTTTTTTAGTTGTTGCACTTCGTTTTCTAGGAGAGTAGTATGTGATGCATTTGCGGTCTCCACATCAAGAGGGCCAGTTGTTGAAGGGGTTATGTTGTTCGAGGATTGAGGTGGACGGGGGTGTCACCGTTCGTGTCCAGGAAATTGCGCGCCGGGGGGGTGTTTGGG
>BFEA01000069.1:3855946-3873246 GCA_003427395.1 Chara braunii | reverse complement strand
TCCGCAGGGTTCATCTCCTTCTCGTCTGGGACTTCTTCAATGTCGTTGTCGATCATCGCTGTGGATCTTGTCGCTCTCCTTCTCGCCGCGGATCCTTCTCGCCGCAGATCCTTCTCGCCGCGGATCCGTATCGCCCCTTCGGAGGTCCTGCGTCGCTTAGTCGCGAAGATCTTCTTCTCGCCGTGGAGCAGTGTCCGCAGGGTTCATCTCCTTCTCGCGTTCGCGTCGACGTAGAGCTAGTGTGTGTGGCGAGGGCGGGCCCCTCTGTCTTTGTCACCACGGATCTCTCTCGCCACTTGGGGGTTCGCTGTCGTCTGTGTCGTCTTCTTCTCGTCGCGAACCAGTCTCGCCAGTGTCGCCCCAGTACTTCGGTACACGTGGACGCATAGCTCCCCAGGGCGGCAAAGGCGCTTGTTCGTCGTCGGTGCGAACGCAGGCGTAGCCACAAACGGCCATTGACGGAGGCGGGAAGCATGTCTGCGCAAAGCGGCGTCCGTGGCAAGAAGCGGGAAAACATCCCCGCGGACACTCAAGGGCGGGAAAGGGGTCGGCGGCATGTCCCCAAGGCGAAGAGGCTCCGTTCGGAAGAAGCATCAGCAAGCCTGCCTCTTCAGCGAGGGCGAAGTTGGGCGGCAACCAACGAAGAGGAAGATGACGACGTGTTCACGACGAAGGAGGAAGCAGCAGAGGACAACGTGCCGGCGCCTCGAGGAAGCAGTCTTCAACGCTCATCTGATCAGAGCGGTGCGAGGAGATTGTTGACGCCCCCTCCGGAGGCGCAACAAGTGCGTGCGCACAACACCCCGAAGGCGAAGGAGGTTGTCGTCGACGTCGGCGGTAAGGACGACGAGCCGTTGGAAAGCCGTAAGCAGCGCAATGTCATACAAGGCGCCACGGCGACAGCAGTCAGGATACACGCCACGAATGAAGAAAGGCCACCTCAGGGTGGCCTGCCCTCCACGCCGTTCCAGCCGCGTCCGCAGAACACGGCTGCAGAGGAGGGCTCCATGGAACGTGGGGGAGGGGAGGGGGCCCAACAGAAAGCACTGGTGGCGAGTGGGGGGGCGATCGCTGGTGCAGCCGCGGGGTCTTCGGGCAATGTTGCTGCTGCGGCGAGGGCGAGAGAGGAGGTCCCAGTTGTGGAGCGGGAGGTGACGCATGGCAACAACAAGGGTGAAAGGGAGGATGAAGACCCCCTTCTAAGCCGGGTTCGGAGGGGAGGGATGGCGAGAGATCTGGCCGAGCGTGCCCGCCTGTGGGTGGATGACAAAGCATTCTGGACGACGGGGGTGGGGCGAAGGCTGTACAACATCGTCCCCAAAACGCGGGAGTACTTCGTCGCCATCGCCAACGGGCTGCAAACGCCCGCCGTGCCCAGGAGCGTCGTCATGTCGAAATCGTCCACGACCCTGACAAGGATTGCAGATCCCGCACAACTGCAGCAGGCGATCGCCCGCGCGATGGCAACGGAGAATATTGCTCTGCACGTCTTGCACGGATGGGTCTTCAAGTCCGGGAACCGCCCCCAAGGATTCAATGTCGCTTTCCAGTACGCGCTGGAGTCGGTGGCGACGGACACTGCCCGCGTCATGTGGTAGGGCGAGGAGTGGAGCAACATCGTTAGCGCGGCCGTTTGCGCACACACAATCGACCTCAACATGGACTTGCCATTGTGGTTTGCGGGCGCGAACATCGAGGACAGGCCGGAGGACGACAACATGGCGGCGCACCAGGAGGCGACCGTTATATGCATCGCGCATGCATTTCGCGCCGCGGTGCAAATGGGTGGCATCGTCGACGGCGGGTTCATCTCGCACGATCGTCTGTCAAGAAGTGCGGATTGCTTCAGGCTTTTGTTGGCTGCCTGCATGTGGTTGATGCGCATGGCGGGAGACAATCCGCGCAGCCACTACGAAGCCTTTTACTTCGCGAAGCTGGTCGTGAAGCCCACTCTCGTCGTGTCCATGCATCACGCCTTCGATCATCGACGGTCCGTCATCCGAGCCACGAACGCCGTCACGGAGAGACTAGGGAAGGCGAACGCCACATTCGGAGACTACCCGAAGTACATCGCCGACTGGGCTTCCTGCGGCATCGTCTTCGGGCACGATGCGACCATAACGGGGCCAAAGGACGCGAAGAGGAGGGATTGGTTGGGTTCGGGCCCCTTGGAGGACGACGACGACGACGATGGAAAAGAGGACGCGTAATGGGGAGGTTGGGTGGGAGAGGGTGTTGCTGGTGCTGACACGTGCAGGGAACGGGTCGCGTGTTCCGGCGTGGGTAAGGGAAGTGGAGAGGGGGGAGCGCTTGGCGGCGTCCGAGACGCAGGTTTGGTGGCGCCATGTTACGATAACGGATTGTTGATGGCCTCTCCCTTTGTGTTTGTGTTTTTACACCGTGTCACTCGTGCTTGCAGACGCCCGACGTTTTCGGTCGTCAAGTCTGGCAGGGTGCTTGATGCAATTGCGGTCGTGGTTGCTTGTGGATGTGGATGGTGTTTGGCTACCGATGGTGGAGAAGCGACGGTAAACGGCGCTCTCTTAAGCAGATTGTAGGAGCGGAGTAGGTTTCTGCGATGTTCTTTTGTGTTGTTGTCGGCGCAGCTTGCGGCGAGACAAGTTGATCGCGCTTGGAGCGCACCTTTTTTTTTATATTTCAATTCAGAAGGAGATTTCGTCAGTTTTAAGATCATGACTAATCACTCATCACACACCGAACGGTCCTTGCCTTCTTGGATGCACATTCAGACGTCTCATCTTCATTTGCATGTGCCATTGTCGGTCGTTGCTTTGTTTGGTTTTTATTTTTTTTTTCCTCCCCCACTTACTCCGAATGACAAATAAAACATGTGTTTGTGTTCCAGTCCAACACTCGCATGAAGACAAAACGCAACACATCAAACAACATGCGATGTCCCACAAAACATATTGTGAACATGCAATGGCACACTGCATCAACGCAAAGAAATAGCAACGCACAATATCAACGCAATGAAATACGCACACACACAACGCCAACACGTAATGGAAATCGACAATACAAACTTAGAAAGGGATTTGCGATGTCGTTCAACAATTCATAGCGGAGAGTTCAAATTCGAAGGAAGGTGGGGGAGAAGTTTCAGGCCCACCCGACCAACAATGCTCTATCCTCTGTGCCCAAATCGGCGCACTTCACACCCGCAGTGCGCCGTGTCCACACTACACAACTTCAACGACAATAACAAAATTCAAGAAAACGGACGGCGACGCACGTCCGCGAATCGCGATGGCAACCAAACACGACCCTCGACGCAAACTACCGACCCCGACGCAGGACAGAAGCTAGCAACCCAATCAAGGCTGGACGGAACAACGAATCTGCCCTCCGGCCATTGCTACAATGAACGTGCTTCCACGCGCTGCTGTCCACCATGGGGAACACGACCCTCCACGCAAACCACCAACCCCGACGGGGTACAGACGATAGCGACCCAATGAAGGCAGGACGGAACAAGGAATCTGCCCTCCGCCCATTGCTGCAATGAATGCACTTCCACGCGCTGCCGTCCACGAATGAAACACGACTCAATCGTGTTTCAATCACTCCGCCAAAGCATCCCTCAGCGCCAACGCTTCGTCTGTCGACGTCATCATCGACATAGGCTGGAGGGGCTCTTTGATCCCCAGGTCCACACGTCGTCGCACACCATTAGCGTCGACCTCCCATAGCAGATTCTCGTCGAAGGGGATTCCAGCGTCGATCAGCATGTTGTGCAGTATGCACACGGCGGTGAACTGCTGCGGGAGCGTCTCCAGGTTTGTCTTGTGTGTCCGCAGAAACAGCCGCCACATGCCCTTTAGCCTGCCGAACGCCCTCTCCACCGCTCCCCTCGCCACCTTCTGTTTGTTGTCAAACCGCTCCTCGTCGACGTGCTGATTGATGCCTCCATACGGGACGACCATCCATTCGGAAGGGGGGTAGTCATTGTCCGCCAGAACGTACCCGTTCGTCTTCACACCGAACGGCAGTGTCACGGGGGGACCACGGAACAACGACCCCTCCTCTGCGCGCAGCGACAGGCTGGACAACTGCAGCACCTTGATGTCGTGGCAACTACCTGGGTATCCCATGTGCACGTCCAGCACACGCAAGTCCAGGTCGACGACAACCTGCGCGACGATGGAGAAACGGCGCTTCCTGTCGTAGTAGTTTTCGCTCGGAGCGTTCGCCGGCTAGTTGACGTAGATGTGAGTACAATCAATGCAACCGTGGCAGTTGGGGAACCCTTCATCAGCAAACGCACGCAGAACGACGAGTTTACGAAATCCTGTCGGCCACGCGATCTTCTCTCCGAACACCCTTAGCAGCACGATAGTAACGTTGTGGGCGACAATCAGGCCAGAAGCTCGTCCAATCCAGAAGTTGCACGTGCTGCTCTCGTATGTCTCCCCTGAAGCCCACCTATACAGCGCGTACGCCACAATCTGGTCCGGCTGCAAAGGCTCCCTGTAGAACGYCACCCGCCACTGAAGATGAGGCGCACACGCCTCCGCGATTTCCCGGAACACTCGCGACGACATTCGAAGCTTATCCCGGAAGTAGTCATCTGTCGTGTCGTCGCATTGCCTGAGGTCTTCCCACGTGCCTCCTATCCTGCGCTTGACCCACCACCGCGGTGTCGCACGTGGTGTCACTCCGCAACCCAACACGTGGCACAACTGAACAACAGCCTCCGACATTGCCACGTATTCGGCCCCATCGCACGGATCTTGCGTCAATTTCCTCCGTCTATGCGCGCGCAACTGCTCCTTCAGTTGCCCCAGCGCCCTCTCTTGCTGGCATCGAAGAACGATCGTGGACACGGCCGTCGCCACGGCCTGCAGCTCACGAGGAGTCAACACATCACGTCTACCCTATGCGCCGCACTCCATAGCCGCGACGTGGAAACGGTCCCGTTGTTCCGCTGCCGTCTGTGTCGTACTTCTGCACGCGACGAAGAAGTCGAAGACATCGGTCGAAAGGCGGCCCCTTTTCTATGCTTACAGTCCTGCACATGGCAACGAGGAGCAATGCGCAGTCAACGTGTGCAAGGTCCATGGCGATGGAAGCACCACACGCTGCCCGCGCAGTCGCAACGGCCTCGGGACGGAACCTCCGTCGCCGCCGAGCCCCTTTCCGCAGCATGCCACCCTCGCGCCGCCAGGCACATGTCGTCGTCGTCGTCGCAGCAGTCGTTCGAATTTTGAATTTCAAATGCCCACGCCCTTGGGGTTAAATTTCTTTTCGCGTCGCCCGCCGTCTGCCGTTTCCCGCCTCGCGTCGCTGGACCACGCCGCCTCCACACGGACAAAAGAAGCTGGACCAAGGACGATCGACCCCGCGACCGCTAATCTACGTATGAAAATGGCCGCGGGGAAGCCACAAGGAAACATCCTGGGGGACGTCCCCAAGGATGAGTGGAACGACGCCGCAAATTCCCCTAAAAAAACACAAGGACGTTTCCTTGTGGCTCAAGGAAACCGTAAGGAGTGTCTAACGAGGCCCATAGTGCGTCACACAAGTCTCGACAAAGAATGTGAAAACAGATTAGAGTAATGCTTAACAAATGCAGTCTTCAGTCGATTAGGCTTCCCGGATCCGGTTTCCACCACCACCACATGGTCATCATTACTCTACTCTACTCTGTTTTCACATTCTTCGTGGAGACTTGTGTGGCCCACTATGTGTGTGTGCATACTCACACTTGTGTGATGCACTATGTATGTGTGCATACTCACACTTGTGTGATGCACTATGTATGTGTGCATACTCGCACTAGGACGTCTTTACTTGTTTATGGACGTCATTGCTGTCAGATGCATCCAGGTCTGGCCGTAATTGCAGGGAGTGTGAAAACAGAGTAGAGTAATGATTAACAAGTGAACTCTTTGGTCGGTTAGGCTTCCCCGATCGTGCCTCCACCCCCGTCGCGTGGCCATCCTGAGGGGGGTTAACTGCCAAACTTCTCGCTTGACCTTGTGTCATCACTACTTACTCCCCCACCGCCGTCGTTTCCACTCCGATGATATCCCGAGATGTCAGAGTGTTCGCTATCGGTGTGTGTCTATGCTTCGAAGAAATACATCATTGTGTCTGCCTAGACACGGCAAGCTCACAAATGTGGTCTTTTCCGACCGTGCTTCAATCAGGGGTGAGCTGGGTAGGTTCCCACTTAGCCCAGGTGCCCACAACCACTGTCCGGTCGGGTCACCCCCGTTGAGATGATAGGAGGTTGACAAAATCCTGAGTGGTCGGGTCACCCCTGTTGAGATGACAGGAGGGTGACAAAGTCCTGAGTGGTAGTCACGGAGGTAGGATTGTGGGAGTAGCGGTGCCTACAACCACTCAAGACACCCCCGTTAGGATGATAGGAGGGATGACAAAGTCCTGAGTGGTAATCACGGAGGTAGGATTGTGGGAGTAGGGGTGCCTACAACCACCGTCCAGTCGGGTCACCCCCGTTAAGATGACAGGACAGTGAAAAAATCCTGAGTGGTAGACACGATGTAGGATTGTGGGGGTAGGGGGGCCTACAACCACTGTCCGGTCGGATCACCCCCGTTGAGATGACCGGAGGGTGACAAAATCCTGAGTGGTCGGGTCAACCCTGTTGAGATGACAGGAGGGTGACAAAGTCCTGAGTCCTAGACACGGAGGTAGGATTGTGGGAGTAGGGGTGCGCCAGGGAGAAATGATGAGAGCGGGTGGGGGGAGGGAGGCTCTGTAGACCATCTAGATGACCTAAAAGGAGGATGGGCCTTCAATTTCCCCCGAGCACAATTGGTTGGTGTAGGTTGCACCCCACGTACTTGCCCCGAGCCTGGCATAGCGCCCTTACAGACTAATGACCTCAATAGTTTAGTGGGTAGAGCTCTGATGTTTTAACTTGGAGGTCCCGAGTTCAACTCCATACTATGCTCATTCATCATGTCTATATATATTGTTCGTCATATCAGCTAGGGATGATCTTCTGAACAGGATTTGGGTGGGGACGTGTGCCTTTCCTACGGGAGAGTTCACGAGGGATGGATGCTACTGTCTCGGGTCGGAGAGTGGTAAGGGGTTGTTTGGGTGCATGTTGATACCGTGGTAGTCCTTTGGTGGGCAGGGGTGCCTTGTAGGGAAACCAATGTCGAATTAAGAGGTGTGTCCTACTCTCGATGTCAGTAGACCCATTCTGGGGTGGTGGGCTATCAGAGGTGGTCGGGGGTAGTTGACGAGGGTCGAGGTCCCCAACATTACCACTAAGTCGATTCTCCCTAGCGAACAGACATAAGCAAGGCTCATTAGTAGCAGAAAAGCAACCACATACATCCATATATGATATCACACTAGGTCACAGAAAGCAACCACATACATCCTTACAGACTATGATATCACACTAGCTCACATAACAACCAGCATATTAAACAACCAACAGTAGCCACATGTGAACCGCGGTGCTGGGTTGGTACTTTGAGGTAGGGGGCTCATGGGTTAGACCTTGGTTAGCCGACCATTAGACACTGCCTATGAGTGCCCTCATTGCTCACGGGACTAGTTGAGAACTATGCGCCTAGCTCCCGAGGTTCCCGTATAACGAGGCTTGTACGCTAGGGCCTCAACTGGGGCTGAATGGGGGAGCTCATTCAGCGTCAGTGCCCACGTCTGCTGTCTGGTCAGGTTGCTCCAGTAGAGAGTGATGTTCCTCGCATGAGGTAAGATAGAAATGGAGTGGGGGTGCTCCAGGAGATATATTGAGAGGAGTGGTAGGATGGGGGTCTCGTGAGTATGTATATAAAAAAAAAAAGGAGGATGCTGATGGTCAGGGGAAAATTGGATGCGAGCGCCTGTCCAGGGGCGAGGTCCCACTAGCAAAGAAAATTAGAATGAACGCCTGAATGTGGATGTGGTTGTGGAGAGGTGCAGAAGATTGCGATTGATCTCCATTTATGCATCTCAGCTTAAAACCCATCCAGATACGGATGCTTAATCGAGTCCCCGCTGGAATAATGTCAGATTTTTATTTTTTTGGAATTTTTTAATTGTTCTATAACTTCTAGTTTAGTTAAAAAACGGCATAGCCCATAGTATAATACTATAATTGCATCCGGCAGGATTTTTTTTTTTTTTTTTTTTCCTAATATGTTATAACTCATAACTTATAAGTTTATAACTTCATAACTTTTATCAAGTTTTATGTAAGTTTATAGCTTTATGAGTTTATAACTTTATGAGTTTATAACTTTTTTAAGTTTATAACTTCATATATAAGTTTATAAATATAAAGTTATAATGATCGAACACAGTCACATCGATTTCTATGTGCGTAGCATTCGGCCACCTTTTTTTTCTTCTTCTTTCAATTCTTGACTTATGTGAGTCATCCTTGAGCAGGGGCCATGCTGATCATCTCTGTATTGTTCCAATTTTAACTGACATCCCGAAGGACAGCGTGCAGCCACCTTGGCCAGCCACAGTGACCATGTTTTATGTGTGTGGCATTGAGCCGCATCGGCCAGAGGCACAGTGACCATGTTTTATGTGTGTGTGGCATTGAGCCGCATCGGCCAGGCACAGTGACCCTTCTCTCTTTAGGAAAGCAAAAAGAAAGATGACCATTTTTTATGGTGCACGGGACAACGGTTTCCGACTGCTCAGGTGGAAAATCAACGCACATCAACACCTGACAGTGTCTTCTTTCTTCTCAACTTTATTAGGCACAGGTGGCCGGCTGTCCAGTGTTCGATGGGCATGTGGCACGAAAAAAAGAGGCCTCTGTTAAAACATAGGCCGCTCTTGTCTGTGATTTCTGAGACGAAAATGGAATCCAGAAAATCAAAAGTTTCTCCATCCTACTGTCACAGCACATATGTGTGTGTGTGCGCGCGCGCGCGCGCGCGCGCGCGCGCGAGAGAGAGAGAGAGAGAGAGAGAGAGAGAGAGAGAGAGAGAGAGAGAGAGAGAGAGAGATCTGAAAATCCACCTTAGCACTGGTTCTTTTGGCCTTTAAGTTTCGGTAGCCAAAAAACGAGAGACTGGCGGGTTTGTTTGGCGGACTTGAAGTCGAACCTGCGCATGAAAACGGTTGTCATACAGAGAAATACGTGGAAAGTTGCATTGTATGCAGCTTCACAAGTTGTTTGGCCATCATGCCTGTGTGCTGATAGACATGCGACTGTTCATCTCTCCCTCAGAGCTC
This sequence comes from Chara braunii, assembly GCA_003427395.1. Taxonomy (NCBI): domain Eukaryota; kingdom Viridiplantae; phylum Streptophyta; class Charophyceae; order Charales; family Characeae; genus Chara; species Chara braunii. The sequence continues at coordinate 3,864,042 of BFEA01000069.1, read as the reverse complement.
TCTGTCATGTTAAGCTACGATGCCAGCGCACTTGTACTTTAGCCATCGCTACTCTCACTCTCACTCTCACTCTCTGCCTCTCTCTTGTCTGCCTCACTCACGCAACTGTGCCCTACCACCTTCCCCCGAACACAATGCACTTTCATCATGACCGTGTCGGAAGGTTAAAATGGCTTGTATGCGCTCATAATCGGGGTGCACTATGTTCGGATGGGAAGACGGTAGCAGCGATCCAGCCTCTGGCATCGTAAGGCATAATGAATGACGGAGAGGAGGCAGGCTGGTCTTTTGAAGTGTTGACTCCGCTGAACCTGCTTCCAGTTTGCCTCCTGGAACGCTGACGTTTCTGAATCACTGATCTTGTGCGGCCCAGATGTTTTCGCAGCCGGCATGCACCTTTTCCGGGCCGACCTCGGATGCCTCCGGGCACAGATTCCGGCCCAGGCCGCCCAGAGGCAGGGCCCACTTTCCATATAGGAAAGTGAGCACCCAGCCAGAGGACATTCTGGCTTTGCAAGACCGGGCAGCCACGCTGCTGCATTGAGCGCAGACAAGCTGCCTGGGCGCTGGGCGACCAGAGGGCGCACGCGTGCACAGAGGTGGAGGGCGCAGCCGATCGGCGGGCGCACAGCAGCCATAGCCGGGCTGGCCGCACGCAGGCTGGTATGGGCGATGGTGGTCTTCGAGAGTGAGGGCGCACACTGTGGGAGAGAAGGGGGCGAGGTTGGGAGGAAGAGAGACACGCACCTGGTGTATGCGGCTGTCTGCATTCGTGACATCGTCACAAACATTGGTCTTCGGCTTGAAGTTACTCCTTTTGCATGTTGTAGTGGTAGGATAGATAGATGCTGAGTAGGATAGGCTGGGCACTGAGCGCCAATCAAGAAGGGTGACATTGGATACTATGTTGGTGGTGGCGAGAGAGGGTCGACATTGACATTTGAGTCCATTGTATTTCTCTTATTGGGCATGTAGCTCGGTGCATTGTGCTTTCCGCTTGGTACATGACTATCTGGTCTTCAGCGTGATATTGCAATTTGGTTTTCTGTCTACTGCTCTCGCTCATTTTCCTTGCAGGTACAACTTGCTGCCTGCTGCATTATGGAAATTGCACCGTTTGAGCCCCTTCAAACCAATTCGTACTCTCGTTTAGACAAAACACCAGGGTTGCATACCTGCTGGCCGCCAACCCCAACCGCCGACCGTTTTGCAGCCAACCAGTAGGGCCGACTGGTGGGCGGTCTGCCTACCAGTCAGGAAACAGCCATCCACTGTTTTTTTTTCAGATCTGAGTTGGGGGCTGTACAGCACTTGCTGAGTACAGCCCAAATCCGCTGAGAAACTGTTGTGKGGGGGGGGGGGTAAKGGGGGGCCTGGGGAGGGAGGGGTATTGGGAGGTATAGGGTGATACAGGGTTGATATGGGGGGTGTTCGGGGGAGTATGAGGGTGTTGGGGGGTGGTTTGTGGGTGTTGGGGAGGTGTATGGGGGTATTGGTGGGATTATAAGGGGTTCTGGACCCAAAAAAAAAAAAAAATCTTTCTTTTTGCAGGGTGCCGACGACCCCCGACCGGTAGGTGCCGACGACCCTCGACCGGTAGGTGCCGACGACCCCCAACCGGTAGGTGCCGACCAGCCGACCGGCGGCTGGTCGGCAGCCAACCAGTCAAGGGCCACCGACCGTCGGGGTATGCACACTGCCAAACACACTATCTGGAGGCAAACTCCAACTCTGGCCATGTTCAGCACGGGCAAAATAAGAAAAAAATTGAAAAGCTTTAAATAACTGCACCTTGTATAGCAATCCGTGGCTGAGAAGATGTCTTTCCAGCTTGCTGGCAAAGTACGCTCTGGCAGGAAAAGAAAAAAAGTAAAAGAACGAGTATCTTGATTCCCCTGTCTTTTGACCCAGTAGTCCCAAAACTCGTAGCTTCTGTGGTCCAGGATCGGGAAAACCAACAGGTTCCATTCTGTGTGTATGTGTGTGCGTGCATGGGCCCAAAACTTGTCGCTTCGGTGCTCAAAAACTTGTAGCTTAGGTGCTCCATGATTGGAAAAGCAACAGGTGCCACTCTGTGTATGTGTGTGTGTATTCTTTGTCTGTCGTCATGTTTGCTATAAACCACTCCACAAGAAAGGACGTGTGTGGAGATGTGTGTGTGTGTGTGTGTGTGTGTGTGTGTGTGTGTGAGAGAGAGAGAGAGAGAGAGAGAGATGTGTGTGAAAACACATGAAGGTTACCCTCAGCTCAGGGACTGTGCACAACCCCATGCCACAGGAGCAAACACACATCGGATTTCGTGCGGCGTCGTTACAGGCAATCCTAAAAATCATCTTTTAGGATTCGTCCTAAAGGGTCTCCCGAAGCCGGTTTTCATATGCGTATACGCAGCCGTGTCGCCAATGTCCGTCCATTACTGCCAATGTCCGTCCAATCCCCACCAACGGCTACCGTTCGTGGTCGTTGCCCACGTCAACCCGCAGAAAACCGCCGATGTCCAACCACTGACCCGACGAACCGCTTCTGCACCAGCAACTCCGTGTCGACGGTGCCATGCGCACGACGCAACGAGTCCATGAAACGCGGGAATCCTAAATTTTTCAGTAGGTCGGGGGCTACTGGAAAATTTGGGACGATTTTGCCTGGGGAATCCTAAATCCTTTAGGGCTCGTCCTAACGCCGTTTTCACATTTTCGATCTCAAAATTGGATTTAGGATTGCGTGCAACCAAGACGCAATCCTAAGAACAGGCACTTTTAGGAGTGTCTAACGAGACCCTAACAGGAAAACGCCGACCGCATCCGCCAATGGTCTAAAAAAATATAGAGAGCCCTCTCAGTTGGCCTACAAAGCCACCACAAATCAAGCAAACACCACAGGAACTGTACACACAACACCAAAAGCGCAATGGACCTCCCCCTGCTGGACAACCTGCAGAATCAGATGGTCTGATAGTGCTGCAGCACGGCCACTGGGCCTACTATGCCAAGCTCCACAAGATCTCCACGTGACACCATGAGCGCTACTGCCTAAAACACCCTCGAAGGCACTCCATTTCTTGCATGTACTCCAAACCAGCAGCCCGTGAGAATGACACCAACAGCAAACACTCGCTGAGCGTCCTCGCGAAGATACCGTGGCCGGAACTCCCAACACACATTCCCACCCCCCCAAAAAAAAACTTGTGGCCACCCACGAGCATTCCTTCATCGAAAATACAGCCCATGCTGCAAAGCAGGGCAAAGAACTAGGCCATGTATCGTAAACAAAACCAACAAAACAGATCATGTATGTGTGTGTGTCTGTGTGTGTGTGTGATGATCATGTGTGTACTTGTGTGTACCATAAAAAAATAAGGAACAAAGAAGCTGACGGCAAGTTGCCTCTTTTTCAGGATGCTATCTAATCGTGAGTCAGCTCGAAGATCCCGGAGAAGAAAACAACTTCACTTAACTGAATTGGAAATGCAGGTATGTGCGTATGTTGTGTCTTCAGCCTCGGTCTCCTTCTCCTGCCTTTGTGTCGTTTGCCTCCAGCTTCCCCTGTTTCCCTTTTTAGTTCACCTGTTCCCAGCGATCGATTCCCTTTTCCCCTTCTGTTCTTCTCCTTCTTTTTTGCTGTCTTTCTCACCCCAACCATTTCCTCCCTGGAGTACCCTGGCTGGCACACCAAAGGACCACATGATGTTGGGAGAAACTTCGCAAATTGGAACTGCCATTGAAGGGGCATGCCAGTGTAAGCTGGCTGTTCGAGGGGCAGAGCGCAAATAAACGCATCTTCTGAGGGGCATAACAAAATTTTTCCCTAAAGCAGGAGGCTTTTTTTTTGTTTGTTTCTTTTGTTTTATTTCTGATGCACCGCTTGAAAATTCAGACATATTCTTGGTGGATCACTTTCCGAGCATTTCCTTCTTTTTGTGTGTTTTTTTTCAGAATTTTTTTTTTCCATGATTTAGCAGAACATGCTGGTGGTCCTGCTCAGTACAATCATTCCTTCTGAAGCAAGGTCCCAGTTGCGAAGAGGATTGGATTAAGCCCCTGAATCTGGATGGGTTTCAAGCAGAGATGCAGAAAAGAAGAGCGGTCATCATATTCTGCACCTCTCCGCAAAAACACGTCCAGGTTCAGGTGATCAGTCAAATCCCCTTTGCTCCCGCCGCCCCCCCCTTCCCCCTCGTCTTCTCCTGGAGATGGCTCAGGGGCTACATATGCAGGATGCTTTCCTTGTGGAACAAGACAATATCTCCTCGTCCTGGAGGAGGCTACCCGCTTCCCGCGAGCGTAGCGCACCGTGATTATGAATGTATATAAGGCATCTTTCCAGTCTGATACAGTCATGTAAGCACGCTTTGTGGTCCCGGAAAGACAGGAGGTGAGACAATGGATATGCATCCAGGATAACCAAACCTGCGACAAGTCGAAGAGCCGAAGAAAGGGGAAAAAAAGAAGTGTGCAAACAACCCAAACCCAGAAACATACGACCCGAAGGGCCTTGCTCCACTACTCAATATTGGACACGTATCTGGACTGCGTTATGGACTAGATACGTTTAATGGTTTAGGTAACTGATGGGAGATTTTGAATGTATTGAGACCACTAAGCTGCAGATGCCTTTCGGATTTTCTGCAGTGAAGCACGGCCCAACCGGCTCAACGGCCGTTGCATTGCTCGTCGTGTTTTTCTTTTTCTTTTTTTTTTTTTTCTTTTTTTTCTTTTTTTTTTCTTTTTTTTCTTTTTTTTTTTNTTTTTTTTTTTTTTTTTTTTTTTTTCTTTTTTTTCTTTTTTTTTTCTTTTTTTTCTTTTTTTTTTTGCCTGAATGGACGAGGCAGGAGGGCGGTGCTGCAGTGATGTTGCTCATCTGATTCCATCTGGATTCCAACTCAAAAGTTTTTGTTTCGAGTCTTTCGACAGTTCGTGGGTGTACCAACTGAGCTAACCCGGTTGGTGCGCTGGAGTGACGTGATCACTCTGGTTCGTTTTTGTGCACATTATGTCAGTCCTCGAGATCAAGGCCGCGCATGATGTGCTGGCATTTTTGGTTTTGTTGGCATTTTCACTTTGCAAGTTTTTTGGTTCTAACATGAAACATATGTTTTAGTTTTCCTTTCCCGTTTTCTGTTTTTGGTTTCCTGTTTTTCGTTTTTTTGACATTTTTTTCCTAGGCTACCAGAGTGCCCCCGGACCACTTGCCCGGCCAGGCCAAAAACATTTTATTTTATTTTTTAATCCGGTAAAGATTTTATTTTTTTTTTTCCCAAAAGAAGTTCAGTTATTATTATACAAGTTGGGAAACGGGCCCGGCGTCCCTTCCAAAAAGTGGGCGGACCGCCCAATCGAACACGGCATCATCGGCCAGGCCCAAAAGGGTGTCCACTGTAACGGTTGTCTCGTCCAACCCACCTACTCATGTAGATTCTATCTTTCTTTTTTTTTTTTTTTTTTTTTTTTTAAACTCAAATCCATTATACAGGTCAAATTGAGGCTGGATTCTATCTCGTAACTGTACTACCATTATAAGCCTATCATAAAAAACGTTTTTGAAAGGCAAGCCCAAAACAAGGACCAAAACAAGGAGAGGCTCAAACGAAATGCAAACAAAGGGGCAACCAACAACATGGAAACAATGTGGCCGTGAGATGTTCACCCAAAAAAAAAAAAAAAAAAAAAAAAAACCTTGTACGGCCGGACCGCCCGGGCAATCAAAGGTGACCCGGGCAGCCCGGCCGGTTGCCTAGCATTTTTTGCCTTTTTTTGGCTTTTTTTTGTTTTTTTGAACTTTCCTTTCTCTTTGTTTTTCCCTTCTTTTTCTTTTTTGGTTTTCCTGGTGTTAAGCTGGTAGCGTGCATCGGTGCTCTGAAAACTCTCTCTTGGCGAACAGTCCACCTGCACCCGAACAGCTCTGCTTGAAAGGACAGAGTGGCAGAAGGGCAGTACTTGTGTGTGTGAGTGAATGCGGGAGGCAGAAGGGGGGATGCTGAGGTATGGCCGCGAGGCTGCTTCAGTTCATTTCGTGCTCATTGTATCCTCTGTGAGAGAAAAGGCGCACGTAATGTGCTATTTTACCAATTGTGCTAAATGAAGTGTTCATCCGTTGGTTCATTCTTGACGCAGGTCGCTCAGCTCCGCGTTGAAAACACAAGCCTCGCAAAGAGGCTGACCGACATTGGCCAGAAGTTCAGCGAAGCGGCTGTTGACAACCGAGTGCTGAAGGCTGACGTGGAGGCGCTCAGTGCAAAGGTCCGCATCGCGCTGCACATGGCTGGCCTGCAGGATGTGTACAGCACAGAGCTGTGTAAACCAAGGGTAAGGTTCTGGACCTTCTGGTTCACCTGTCCTTTTAAGTTTCAATTTTTTTTTTTCTCTCTGTCGTGTGCAACTTTTGGCTCTCTGTGTCCCTCCTCTTTTCTCTTTTCTTTTCAGACTCTCTGGTATCTGGAAAGACGAACCCCCTCCCCCGCCTGCCCTTCCACCAACCCAAAAAAAAAAAAAGGGAGGAGGGGAAAAGGACAAGGAATGCATGTACAGGACACACATCAGATCGAAATGACTTACTGCGTTAACTTTCATTTTGCGTGCTGTTCCCTAATCGCAGGTCCAGCTCCATAAGCTGGGAGAATTCTCACGCCCGGGCAGTTCTGCCCGGCGGCCGGGCACCCGGGCGGGCAAAAAAAAACAGAACCTTTTTTTGTGTGTGTTTTTGGTTTTCTGCGCTCTCCTAGAGGACCCCAAATTCCGGGCTCATTCCTTTTTTTGCGAGTTGGCTGTCAAGGGGGGGGGAGGGGGGTATAAATTGGTTCTAAAGGGGCTAAAGGGGTTTAAAGGGGGGTGCCTTAGTGTGATTCTGTTATTTTCTTTTTTAATCTCTGATTCTGTGGGGAATTCTAATGTGACCCTCAGCCAAAAGTCCTTTGTATTGCAATTCTACAGAACATATATTTTTTTCCGGAATGTTTTGATTTTATTATTATTATTATTTTATTTTATTTTTTTCCGCTGGGGCTGCCTGGAACCCTGCCCGAGGGTCATGCCCGGCCGTGTACCGGGGCATTTGTTGGCTTCCCGGGTGCCCGGAAAAACAGCCTAGTCCACAAGTTCTTTTTTTTTTTGGACAATGCGTGTCATCCTTGCACAGGGGCATGCTACTGTCTTCACCCGAATATAGCGTCCGGTCATTATAGCTGTATTTGGCACAACTTTCAGCCCAGGTACGGCGATAATTACCGGGCGTTCTATTCGGGTGAAGACGGTAGTCTTCTGTGCACCCTTCGAATGGATGTCGGGAAGGACAGTCCTTTGACTTTTTCCAGTTTTGACTCCGTTGACTTTTCAAGCTTACTGAGTCTCCACCAGAGTAAAGCCTCACATGATGTGCTACTTTTCCTTTACATGAAATATGTTTTCATTTTTCGAAATCAATTCTGAATGATCGGGTCCTGCTCAATATCATAATGTAAGAATGAGCTCTTTTTTTTTTTTTTTTTTTTTTTTTAAGGCTAAGAATCAGTTTTGACAACAATGTCAAACTTTACAACTCAAGAAGAAGTGGATTTAGATTAGGAGAGGAGGAAGTAAGAACGAAAGGAAGGAGAAGAAGAAGAAGAAGAAGAAGAAGAAGAAGAAGAAGAAATGATCGAACAAATGTCATCCCCCTCCTCTCTCGACCATCAGAAGCCTTGAAATAATTGCTGCTAGTCCTTATTTTTACGATTAAATACAAAGATGTAATCGAACTCGACTTCTTCACACTTGTCATGCATGCAAACAGCGAAACAGCAAACTGGCGACATGCGCCCACACAGTACTCAAAGATATCGTAACCAGGTAAGAGTTCTCTTCAAACTGGCTATGGCGACTGAGCGCCCACACAACTCACTGTTCGCACTCTGGATCACCCTGGATGTCCCACACGCACAGTGTTCATACCCAACACACACACAGTACACACACTCTGCACTCTACACTGAGCTATGGCAGCTATGGCTGCCACTACCTATCGCTATGACTACAGTGCTTCACTCTTGCCCCCTTCGTCTTCGGGCCTCCAGCAGACCTCCTTGCACTAGACGCTGTGGCAGCGCTACCGCATGGCTTCCGCCT
>BFEA01000069.1:3820574-3835256 GCA_003427395.1 Chara braunii | reverse complement strand
GGCCCCGACCCATCCCCCCGCCCACCCTCCAATCCCTACGGGCGAAATCAAGCCCGGAAAATGGCCCGCTGCAACCACATACGCGGGCCCCAGATTTGGGTACGCGCGTACACGTACGCGACACGTATGCGCGTACGTGCATACGCGTATGCACGTATGCAGAGCCCGCGTATGTGTACGCGGTGCTACCCAGGTTTTTGGATTATGAATTTTTGTGTTATTTGAACTTATTTCTGTTTTTTTGTCAGGTGCTTTGTTTATTTGTTTTCGGGTTTTCTTCCAGAGGGTTACCAACTCTGTTTCTATCATATGCTTTAATGTGTTTATTGGGTCCTCGGATTTTCGCCTGGTTCCTACTTTTGGCATTGACCAGATCTTTGCCATTTGGGCGCCATACTTTTCGTATTTTCGCTTCGCACCTATGTTTTGCCATTTTTCGTTTTTGGCCCCAGAACAAGACTTTTGTTTTTGGCGCCAGACCAGTTTTCCTTTCGACCAGACTGTTTCCATTCGGCCTAGGACACTAGGCCCAGCGTATATATAGCTGGGTCGACCTCATTTCTAGGCAGGTAGTTTAGATTAGTTCTCAGAGGCAGCTCTGAGACAGTAGCGAGTAGTCTTCAGTAGTCGATGCGCTGGGCCCAGTTAGAGTAGTCTACAGCGCTGGGCGCGAGCAAAGAGTTGGAGCGCTGCCGCTGTACCACAGGGAGAGGGAGAGAGTGAGAGATGGGCGAAGGCCAGGAGGACTTACCTGCGACTTACCTGTGATGCCATAGCTCCAGCTTCATCTTCGAGATGTCCACACCTGCATCAAGGCGGCACCTTTCTGCAGGTTAGTATCTAGTGTACATGCAGTGAAAGAGAGAGAGGATTGTTTTTCTTCTTCTTTCCCTCTGTCTGATCTCCATCGCCCTTCCCCTTTCCCTCCAGGGCTTCTTCTTCTTCTCCATCTTCTAAGATATGAGAGAGAGAGAGAGAGGGAGAGAGAGAGGGAGAGAGAGAGAGAGTGATATATGCCCAGTTGGGCAATGTTGGTGCAGCCAAGGATCCGCAATGTGATGAAAAGGGTTGAATGGACAATGCAATGTTAGTGCAACATCAACAGGCAATGTACATCGTGATACATACGAAATGGCACTCAATACCGCAGCGGAAGATTTCAAGGTAAGTCCTGACCTGACCTGGACTGACATGACATCCCATCATACACCCACATGTGAGAGGAGGAGGAGGGACCGCACACCACGAAGAAAGGTCCCTCCTTGTACACGCACATGGGGAGATACCATAGACAAGGGATGGAGGGAGAGGAAGGACGAAGATGGAGGCGAGGGAGGAATCCAAGATCGCAATAGCGAACTTCAAAATAGTCCCTTGCCAATGTCCAATCAATGCCTGCCTCATAAATGTCGAATCAGATCCTGGGCAACATGCCCACCGTAACCTCTGTCAATATCCTCTCTCATTCTCATGTCTGAAGAAGAAGAAGATGAAGATGAAGAAGAGGAAGGAGGAAGGAGGGAGACAGAGAGAGAGAGATGAGATGGAGGACGAGGAAGAAGAAGAAGATACCGTCCTCCTCGCTATCTCACCTGCAGGTGCCTACCGCCGTGCTGACTAGGTCATCGTCGTGTACAGGTACCACGCGGAGCTCCGGCTATGGCGCCAGGTAAGTCTACCGTTGCAGGTCCGTCTCTCTCACTCTACTTGCACTCTCCTCCTAGCTCAACGGTGTTGCGATCAGAATAGCGCAGCATAGTGCAGCCTCCTTCAAGCAGTGTGTCGCTCAAGAAGTAAGCAACCAGAACTGTCCTCAGCCCGGTTTCAACCCAGCTATAAGTAGCGCTGGGCCGGCTGGGCGGTCTTAGGTACGGCCTCAAAATGGCCTACTAAGTCTGAGTCCCTACCGGACACCCAGACCGCTGTCGCACTTTTTCCATTCGGGCCACTTCAGGCGACCGGAAAACCAAACAGGCTGTCACGCAGGATTTTTGTATGTGATTGCAATAAATAAATTAAATTAAATAAAGCAAATCCCTTCCTGTTGTGTGCGTCCGACTTCGAGCGAGACCCTTCAATTGCGGTCTTCGCCGGTCCCCCGTCTTAGGAATCTTTTATTTCGATTCAAAACAGCAAAGAATTGTGCAAATAATAGTCATAAATTGTGGAGTGCTATGCATGCATCAATTATGTCAACCTGATTTTGAGAACTGTGACAGAGTCATCCACGAAAGCAATCATTAAGCAAGAACAGTGCAAGAAGCAAGACCGACAGACTAGAGCAATAACAGAGTCAAATGAATGAGGGAAGAATGAAAACTCATAATAATCTCAGGAAGTACGTATGGAAGAGAGCATGGCCAGCACCAATCAAGAGTCCTCACTCATGCCTCTGAACTTCACACTCAGACCCTCACTTTGTTGTCTGTCGTTTGGGCTTCTTGCCATGTCTCCGTACTCTCTGAGGTCGTGGCCTCTGTATGTAGAAACACCTGAAGCCTGCAAGCTCTGAGCATTTTCATCCAAGTCCCATGATGCGAAAGTCGACCATGGCGCAAAACTCCTCCAATAGTGTAAGAAGATACGGTTGAGAGAAGATTCCCCGTCTGAGATGTGAAAACTCGGATGGCTTAGTCACTGCTTCGTAATCGATCACTGCAGGGCAGATGTACCTCTTGGCTAGGTCTACAAGGTCACCCCAGTATGATCCGTCAGTGAAATAGTAAGCAATTGCAGGTTTGGGGTGTCTGTAAAGAGCTTGGGGCCAAAGTTGTAGACCAGCTTCGAGTCCCCCTTGAGTCTCCCAGCTTTCCACTGTACGAACCTCGCTTCTGCCACCCAAACAGCGTCAAAGTGCGGATGTGTCTCATTCCCTTTCTTCAGATATACCCTCAGGTCCTTGACTGCACCTCCCGCAAATTTTGTGAGAGTGACGAAGATTGATAGATCCCCGCGCTTGAAGTCGTCGATCTTGGCATAACTATATGGGAAACTTTATTTGAGGCTACCTGATTGAGACTGTCGAGGACGGACTGCCCGACTGAAAAGGGATTGATCTCACTCCTGATCTCAATTAAACTGATATTTTCTCACAGAAGGAAGGAAACTGGTTTTTGACTGACGAGTGACTGAGTGAAAGTAGGCTAAAGTCTTACTCAAACCGACTAGATGCTTGGCTGGGAACCGAATGCTGCCGAGATTGCTGACTGAATGCCGATTGGACAGCAGTTGAATGCTGATTAAATGCTGTTTGAATGTTGACTAAATGCTGATAGAATGCTGATCGAATGAACGTTGATATATTAAGTCATGACGTCGTTGATTCACATGTCACAGTACCATAGAAGAAACTGCAGATTGTGGAAAGCGCTTGCTTGTTAGATGTTGATAGAGTTCCGGAGATGGTAACTCAGGTATTACTTGATCTCACGCGAGGCTCGCCCTGACCCGTTCCACACTCTCTAGTGAAGAGTCGGTACTGTGCAGTCTGCCATCTAACCCGTAGAAATAAATCACATATTCAATGTATTTTTTCGCTTTTACCTTCCGAACTGCATGTTCGCATTGAACCTGCCTATGGGAGTCTACATCCAGATACGCCTCCTCCTTCCATCCCCTTTTCTTGTCCGTGACAGAACTGCACTTTACAACTAGCACCTCACTACCTTTCATGTTTGCTCGACAGTCTAACTTGCTAGAGCTGATCAGAGTTCTCCTCTTTGCTCTTTCAGTTAAGAACTAATATTAAACTTATCCTTAAGAGTCCGTCCCATTGTGAAACCATTGACATCGGTCTGCAAGAATCGTCTTCCTGTTTTTTGCATTAATATCAAAACTGCTCTGATCGTGTGACAGGTCATAATCCGACCGAAACAGATTCATCAAGAATGCTTTCGAAGCTGAATAAAATTACTTGTTTCTTTGCAGTTTGGTTCGAATTGACGAGTAGAGTTGACAAGTAAGCGTCGAGTTCGCACTTCAGACCACCAAAACCTGATGGACGACCCTTCACCGCCTGGTTTGTCGAATTACTACTCAAGTGAATGACTAATTGATATATTAGACGCAGGCTTCTTTTGTCTCAGTGATATAATAGCCGAATCTGAGTCATGCCAATTTCACAGTCTCCTTCAAACATCTGACTGATGGCTGGTCCTTATGTTAGCTAACCTGTGCTGAGGGTTTGAAAGTAGCCTGCTCCTGATTCTTTCTCGGCTGGTCGGTTTTTAAATCATACCAGACCACAAGACAGACTCGGTATGGTCCACTGATAAGCCCCTCATTGGGTCTATTGTCGAGTTTGTAGACCTGCAGATCTTACCAAAACCATAGGTCTCCCCTATGTCTACAAATTTTTCTAGGTCCGCAGGTCTTCACTAAATCTGCCAAGCCTAAGTTTACCCCCCGTGTCTAAACCTGAATATGCAGAGCCTGAAAATTGAGTGTGACTGATCTTGCCGGATATCAGACGAATTTTGAGATAGCCTGAGTTCGCTAAGTCTATTTTGTCAGCCTGTCAGATTTCCGCTTGAGTCTGCGGAGGGCTGTCTAAGTCCGTCACTGTCAGAGTCCGGATGAGTTTGGTTTAAGTCGTTTTAATCTGGTTTGAGTTGTCTGAGTCTGGTTTGAGTCGTCCGAATCTGGTTTAAGTTGTCTGAGTCTGGTTTGAGTTGTCTGAGTCTGGTTTGAGTTGTCTGAGTCTGGTTTGAGTTGTGTGAGTCTGGTCTGAGTTGTCTGAGTCTGGTCTGAGTTGTCTGAATCTGGTTTGAGTTGTCTGAATGTGGTATCATTACTCTGGGGAAAAAAAAAACGATCACAACACCGCATAGGACTATTTCTGCTCGTTCTGCACGAATAGACCAAAATTTCTTAATCCCTACTCGTAGGAGGCACAGGGCTCTAGCGAGCTTGCAAATGAACTTTTATTGACGCTCACCCGTCTTCAATCAGGCCGAAACCCAATTAGTAAGGGTCTAATTGAAGGGGTAAACGTCACTCAGGACTTATTATTTTGCCTTCTTCACGCAGTGTAAGTTGTTGTTACCGCCGACTGAGCGTCCCGAGGCCGACGTTAAGGTCCCTCCTCTTTGGTGGCAAGTCGGATGAACATTGGACCCTCGTGTTGGGTTGGGTAAACCAATCTTATTGCAGCGTTGAAACAAGAACAAAGAGAGTCACCATGTAATTTACGGACATGCTCAATTTAATGTATGTTTCTGCAAACAAAGGAGTTAACTCGAGTCCAGAATCAGTGTGGTGACCAGATCCCTGCATCAGCCTGCTGACAGCTCTTCCGGTACGACACTGCTGAGCTGGTCCTAGTCAATCACCGAGTAAGTCCCCGTCTACCAGGAAGTTCGTGAGCAAATACGTTATCCTTTTCCGTGCTCGTCGGCTCTTTCCCACCTATCACCCACACGTTCATACCAAAGCCAAGATCATGTTTCCTTTGCAAAGTATAGGCGGGATTTCTATTTTAATTTTATCTTATAAACTGAAAATTACTTGTTAAACGAGCAATGCCAGATGCTTATAGTCGCTTTTTCGTCCAGCCCACCAGCCTGTCTGCTAACTTTCACTAAAATACAGAACGCAATGAACTTCTGCTTCCTTCGCATACCCCTCTGCCCATCTCTCTTGTATCCTTTTCCCTTTTCTTTCAGTCACCTGAAGTGCGACTGTGTGTTCAACGCTTCTCAATTATGGTTAATCGACAGCTCATATTTGATTGACAACGAGTAACTATCAAGTAAGGACTTAGCCGACAAACTCAAAACCAACAATTGATGCTCGTTACAAAAAGAGAGAGAGCGGAGAGAGGCTCAAGCGAACTTGATTGGGGAAAGCTACCCCCAGCTAGAGCCACGGACCAATACTTCGAGTAGAGAGGGTTCAAGATTCTCAGAACAAGGGAGACTATAAGGGGTCGAAGACCTTTATACAACCCCCTCATCTACCTCTTTCATCAAGTAGAGCCTCGAGTATCTGTGTTCCCCGTCAGCTCCACCTGCTCACTCATCTTCTCAGCCAGGCCTTAACCTTTACCCGCCGAGGTCACATTCGCTCGAGAGGTGAGAGCTAGTGAGCATAGCACATTGCTCGTGGACGAAGCATTGTTGATGTCAACTGCTCTTTTCTCACTCGCTCACACCCAGTCAAGGGCGCGTGCTCCCCACCTCACACGGATTATACATATGCTCGGCTTTGATCAGCGTTTCACCCTTGCAAGCCTTCTATACGTTAGTAAGGCGAAACCCAAACTGCACAAGAATTAAGTAGGAGAGGCACAACAATCCTCTCTTACCGCTCCTCTCGTCAAACCCCAAGTGGCCAAGGTCATATCTGACTATGGCCAATTTGAGGAAGTTGGCGGTCATCAATGGATCATTAGCTGACCAAGCGAACTCAGTTGATACTTCCGAGCAGGTTCGTTGGTCACTCGTGTTCGCTTCTAACTCACAAGAACCTAGCCGGGCCACCTTCCCCCGTACACTGAATTACACAATCGCCTTGGCCAAAATACCTTCATGTCCTCCACATGTATTACCCTCACTCTTTTTTTCACGAAATTAAACATCTCTCGTCGAACCGTGACTCGTCAATGCGAAACAATAGGAAAGGCAATCGCTACTCCAAAGACGAGTGACGTCAACAACAATACCAAGATAAGTGTGAAAACGTCACCCTTACATCATGAACATCACGAACATAACAGGAAGGGGTACCAACCGTTCTAGCACTAGGGCGAGGAGCTTTGTCTTCCGAAAAGCACGCGTGAGCTCATGACTGGATGCACGACAGAGGGGAACCGCCCACACTCCCTCTGAGTACCTCATCCCCCGTCACACCACAAAGTACTCGGAGCCAAGCACAGCCCAAGATCATCACCCAGAAGCCAATCTATCGCCATGCATCTGCGCTCGCATCGACCGTATGTACATAGGAAGTCGGCATTACCCGCTTGCGTAAGGAACGAGTTGACATCAACCGGAGCTACTACACTTTTCGCTACGATCTCCCCCTCTCTCTCTCTCTCACACACAACTTCTGATCCCCAGCCACGTTGTGAAGACCCACCACTGCTCAGCAGGCGCAAAACGTCGCGTGAGGACACGGGAGCGACAACTGACAACCATTGCCCCTCACAAAACCCAGGATGCGCAGTGAGCACAGAAAACTAGGGAAGCAAGCGGCGCAAGCACGGTTGACGTCAACAAGTATATGCCCACATGAAGAGCCCTTCCCGTCATGAAGACTCATCGCGACTCAATCGACGCGGAGCGCCACGTGTGGACCACTCTCACCCCCGCTCGCGGTAGTCAATGATGATGTCAACACTCCGAGCACTCCCTGTAGCCCTTGCACGCGCGCACATCCATCCTCTCTCATCTCACGCATGCCCCCGAAGGTCAACTCTCTCTCTCTTGTTCGTAGCCCCTCTCTTTTTCCTCTCCACGACTCGTAACTGTCTTTCGGTTCTCAGTCCGTACGTCGTTGCGAGCTCACCTCGGGTCTGCCCTCCGCTGAGCCCGCCAACGGGTGATTTTGGCGAACCTGACCTGGTCTATTCCAAGACTGAAGATCAGTCTCTCGGTCATTGGCTTCGCTTTCCGCTTCCGAGTCGCGGTCCAGGTGTCGTTGCTCGCGCTCCACCGTGTCTCTCGAGGTTTCAACCTCGTGATAAATAATGGTCACTCGAACCTCCGTGACCCCATCCCTCTCCATCCTTCTCTTCGCCCGGTTCTTAGATTCCATGACGGCCAACTGTAGTCTCTGGTCCCCCTTCATTTCCTATTCTCTCGCTCCCTCTACGACAACCTTTAGACTCGCCTCATCTCCCCCGCAGTAACTCAGGATCGTAGTGATCCTGGGACCTTCGCCAGACATAGGAGACCCGCGAGTAGTGTACTTCCAGTAATTCGGTCGGTAGCCGTGCAAGTCATTGCTGCGTGCCATAGGCGATTGCCAGATAGACACAGCTCGGTACTCAGCACACGTGCATGCAGGCGCATACTGCGCACCGTTCTCAGGCCAATGGCGTCAGCACAGTAAAAGTGGCCTGCACGCTGCTACCTACCCACAGCCAAAGACTCATTTGCCTCATCCCTTTATAGGCTCACCACTCGCCATGATCCCGTGTTCTAAACGAAGAGTTCAGCTTTGGCTTTTCTTTCAAAATTCCCTCACATTAATAGTTTTAATGCTCCAAAATATAAAACACAATAAAACTAAATAATCTATAAAACACGGAAGACCGAAACTCAACAGTCGAAGTGCGGGCCGAACTTACTATGCCACCATCAGTCACTAATCATCACTACGTGACCATGGTCAAAAACAGAGGTCCCATAACTGGATACCGACAAGCGCTTTCCTCCCCTCAAAACGCGCCTGCTGGCCTATCCCTGACGGGTACTCGTGTCCGATGGCAAGGAGGGGGCTTATGACCCTCCACGGAGGGTGATAAGCTTCCTACCGATGCGGTCGCGGGTTGCCCCTCTTTTGGGGTCCTACCACGCGGCAGCCACTCGAGCCTCCCAACCATCAGTACCAACATGACAGGCGAAATCAGTCTAGGCCACAGACTGCAGCCGCGCTTGAATTTCAAACCGTTTGGCCTTCCCGCGAAGTGACAAAGACCAAAAGGGAAAGCCTCGTCTGGGAAACCGGTAAGATAATAATAATAATTAATAATAGTAATAATAGTAAAGAAAAGAACGAAAAACGTGACGACAAGAGAACTAGTGGCCGTCAGATTTCCCCAAATTAAGGCTGGCAGTTCAGTCGCACGGATTAGACCTTTAACTTTCTTTTCACTTCTTTTTCTTTTTATATTCCAGTTTTCGCGACAATGACCACCGCTCCAAGCATCCAACCCATAACCTACCAGAGGGACACTCGACGCACAGTAGAAAAAGTCGCACCCGTCCTTCTATCTCCGCGTCCCAGGGCGAGCCTTGCGGCTACCACGATCACAGACTGGTAGTGCTCTGCTGTACAGCAGGGCGCCGAGCCTGCGTGGACCAAAGGAAAGTCATGTGGCCCACCCCCCCCCTTTGTTGAGGCAGACACCAACAGGACTGGTCCACGTCAAGGTACAGTCTGGGTACTAGGGTTTGTAGAGATTCAGAAACACAACTACAGGTCACAATCGTCGAAGCAAAAAGTTGGTACCATGCAGGGACTTGGTACGCAGAGGAGGGTCGGACCCTCCGACATGATACCAAACCCCCACCCAGCGTCCCCGCTGTTATTAACACATTATAAAGTTGATGATTTCCACCAAGAATTTGATTTCCTGGCTGTGCTAATTCCATGCGAATTAGTACAGAGAAGCATGTGCCCATTACTCCAGCAATTGCACCAAAGATTAGATATATTGGGTCAAAACACGTGGGGCGATCAGTATAGAACAACGCATAGTTTAGGAGTCTCATTCATTTCCTTCGTATCATGCGACTTGCCGTAGTGTTTTTACGACCGCCATCCTTTTCTTACCGTATCATCTTTTTCTTTTTTCCTCCCTTTTCATTGCATCTCCTTTTCTTTTCTTCTCTCCCTCTTATCGTGCATGAGGCGTCACTGCGTGGCCTGCGCCACTACCCTTTTCTTTCCTTTACCCCTTTTTGTAGTTCCCTTGCTGTACATCTTTCTTCGTTCATCCTTTCCTTAAACAACGCTCAATCTCGCACCATGCCTGAAGCACGTAAGGGACAGGGAAGAGGAAGGGGTGGTAGAAGTGGGGAGGCGCGTGAAGAGCCGCCAGCTCGTACACGACGCGAGTATAGTTCAGAGGAGGAGGAGGACGAGCCGCGTGGCTATAGTGCTTATTCAAGGCCTTACCTTCGCCACTCAATAACAACGTGGTGCGAAAGAACTCCATCCCCAGATAGGATGAAGTACTTCCAGAAGAAGTTCGAGGCGCGCTACGGCGCGCCCAACACTTCCTCCGCTCCTTACACTCCCAGAGCCCCCATCACTCCTACGGCGAGTAGGGCCTTAGTAATTGTCCCCTCCGTTCCTTGTGCTGCTCCCTCTACCCCTCATCCCGATAACTGCATCCTTTTCAGCATCTTCTTTCTTCTTTCTCTACTTCAGGTCGAGCTTATGGCGATCTTCTATATCTTGTATAAGCGTGATTTTTTCTCAACCTTCTGAGTCAATTCCCCTTCCAGCCCTTCAGTTTCATGCCTTACTTCATAGCCTCCCTGGCTTGAGAGTTTAAACACCTTGAGGCCGGGGATGCAGGTTCCTCGTGAACCAGGTCGCTTGTCGGCCACGAAATAAATTTAAGAAGGATTATGTTTCCATTTTCTCGTTCACTGCTGATTTTGATTTCTTGTCATTCTGAAATTTGTTCTCAATCTGAACTTTATGGCAGGGAAAGGTTACCTTCACCTCCATCTTGATCGTAAAATCGAAACATTGTCAGTCTGGTATCAACGCTTGGGACACTTGTCTAGTCTGCCACGCTGGGAGCAGGGCATACCAAAACCTTTCTTTTTTCTTTGGTCTGAGTGAGGCGTCTCCTCAACTTCTCAGATAGAAGGAATGGGATACCAAACCCCTTTTTATTTTCTCTGGTCTGGGAACTTCAGATAAGTCTTTACATACCTGCAAAACAGCGAGTCCCACAGACAACAGACTATGCCCCAGCAAGCAGATACCTCAGTAATTACGTAGCACCGTGTTCGCGTTCGGAGGCAAACGCGAACAAGCGCCCAGAACCCTTCGAACGCGAACATAAAAAGTATTAAAAAAAATAATAATAATGAAATTCTCAAAAAAATCTGAAAAAAATATATGTTATGTAAAATAACAATACAAGCAAAGTTTGCCTTGGAGTCATGTTCACATTTGTAACCAATCACGAGTTCAAAATCCAAAACCGAAAAACTTTTTTTTTTTTTTTTTTTTTTTTTTTTTATGAAAAAAAGTTATGTTCGCCCGAACATGTTCGCGAGCTGTTCGCGCGAACGCGCGAACACGATCACGCGAACATGAAGTGGCGCGTACACGTTCGCCGTGCTACGCAGCTCAATAATTATCAGCCAAGCAACAAGTAAACAAAATAAAACCCAGAATAAAATAAAATAATAAAATAATAAACACAGCAAGACAATTCTTCACACCTAAGAGTTATTGATTGCCTTGGTTTTGGCCCACCACTGGCCAGGAATGACAGACGTCCCATCAATCTAACATACCTCATTCGGCCCGCCTCAGGCCAGGACTAGTCAAACCATTTGTCTTGACAACCCCTTTTACCTGCCTCCAGGTCAGGACCAGCATACCCACTACTTGAGTATGGCAGCCCTTTGGCACTCTTGCCAGGACACCCAGACTATAGCGGGTCTGGTCACCCTGTGATAGTAGACCTCTCGTCAGTCAAACTGTCCCGAACCCGGATTTGACCACTGCGGTCGGGGACCGGGTCACCCATCAGTTTTTAGCCAAGGGCGCTGGCTGCCCCGCCCAGATTATTGAACCTATGACCCAGTCTAACTACGATTCAAGGCTCTGGCGAACCTTACTGGATTGCATCCTCTAGCCTCAGTCGACTACGGAATTCGACATTCGCGTCGGGGACCTGCTGCCCCCACCAAATTGCAACCTACTGCGGTAAGGCTCTGGCTGACCTTGACAATCAACGCATTTTTAAGTTAGAGAAGAAGATTCCAAACACAAACAATCAGGCAAGCATACTATAACCCACAAGCAGATTGCCAATGCCCCATAACATGACAAACATTCCCCAAGAGACGTCCCTTCGGTCTCAGGAGACACTGAACAACAACACCAAACCCTTACCCGATACCTCCCTTCAGCCTTAAGAAGGGTGCTCAATGCTGACCCCAGAGAGGTCCCTTCCCTCAGCTGGGAATTTCTTTTCCAAGAGACGTCCCGTCGGTCCCAAGGAAATGTTGAAATGTTAATCTCAGAGAGGCCTCTTCCCTCATCTGAGTGAAGACAAGCAACTTAGTTAAGAAACAAAAAACCCCTCTATTGACAACTTTTAGTCAGGTAAAGCTGGACTTCTTTATGTCTGTCCTCATCTGAATTTCTTGGATGGACAACTTAGTCAAGAGACACGAAGCCCTTCTGCCGACAACTCTCGGTCAGACAAAACTGAACTTCTTTATGCCCATCGTGTTTTTCTCTTTATCATAAGAATAATACTGATTGCATCTTCTGATGTGCCACAGCCATGAGTTCCTCAGATCCTTGACATTGCGTCAATGCTCACAAAAACTGTATCTCACAGTTATCCCCCACTCTCAGGGACTTGAGACTCATGGATCAACTGTAGCTTTGCATCAAAAATATAGTCTCATTAGCTCTGCTGCTTGCTGAAATAGAAAATTAACTGACATGCAAAGAATTGAAATGCTGAATTGACCATGCAAGAACGATCACAGTCTGCGAAACATTCAGTCTTGTTGTCTCATTGTCTTACAGTACTTTTCTCTCAGTTCTCTGGAACTGTTCTCTCACTTGGATGATTGACCTTTCTTTCCTCTCTTTGAGGTCACTGTAGGGACCAAATCAGGGTATCTGAAAATGAACTTACGAAGTCGTGACGCTGACACCATGTCGTGAACCCTGGATCCATCAATCTCTGATATCTCATAGACTTTGCCTTCTGCCTCTCCTGTGATTCTGTAAGGACTAAGTCATCTGGGCACCAACCGTTTAGTCCACTGAGTCTCAAGAGAACTATCGAACAGAAGAACAACATCACCAACTTTCAATTTCTCCTTTCTTATATACCTTTTCTTGTTCCATCTCTCTTGATCTGATAATCTGCTGGATGTTATCCTCTCTGCAGCATTCATCATTGCTTGATCAACTTCTGATATTTGTCTCATTCTGGTCTGGAGGAGCTCTGAAATAGAATAGTCTCTGTCACTTTCTTGACTTGACTATGTCTTGATAATATTTTCAATAGGCAAAGTAGCATATCGACCATACCACAGAGTAAATGGAGCATAGTCAGTAGTCCTCTTGACTGTGATGTTGTCAGCATATACAGCAACCCTGACTTCTCTCGACTGGCGCATTCGCTTGAGGATGGTAAGTTGTCACATATCGAATTCCGACACCCAATCTGAGAGTAGTTCTTCTTACAATCTCATTTCTGAACTCTGATCCTCTGTCTGAGACAAACTCTCTGATAAAAGGATACCTGAGATAAACTTTCTCTATCCAGTTAGCCAACTTTGATCCTCTGTCTGAGACAAACTCTCTGATAAAAGGATACCTGAGATATACTTTCTCTATCCAGTTAGCCACTTGCTCGGCTGTCTTCCTTTTCAGAGTTTTTGCATCAACATATCCAGAGAAATTATCTCTCATGTTCAGTATATATCTCATTCCACCTAATGGCATGGTGATGAGATCTAAATGAACTCTATTGCCCGACTCTACAAAAATAGTAGGAAATAAAGGTTCAATCATTCTTGTAGTAGACCTTTTCTCACATAATACACATGATTTATAGAATCTGAAAATCATGTCTCTCATGTCAGGCCAAAAGTAGAGTTTAACATTCTTAGAGTATGTTGCCTCACCAGCCCTGTGACCACCTGCAACCCCCTCATGTAGAGCAACAATTATCTTTAACTGTCTCTCTTTACCATGGACCACTCTTAGTGGAGGTAGTCCTCCCTTACCATCCACAAAGAGATGTCCCCTTTTTAATCTGAATTTCTTCCTTGAATTTTTACAATAATATTCCTTTAGCTGTTCTTTTTCCATCTTCTTATCAATCTTTTGATAACTTTCGTCATATTCTTCAGAAATGAAAAATATCACTTTCTCCTTCTTTTCACATTTTTCTTCTTCCTTTGAACCAGAGTTTTCCCCCATTTCATGAGCAGTCACTGTTGTGTTAACTTTAACACACTAATCATTTGGCTCATCCTCTTCTTCTTTCCCAAAAATTGACTCATAAACATAGGCATTAGGGGTTTCTCCCCAACTGTCTCTCTCTTCAGGCCACAAACTTCACTTATAGGAGTGTGTTACTTCATAATCCTCATCATCCTTTTCATTCAGAAAATTATCAACATAAGCTGATTCTTCAATCGTTTCGTTTACATCTTCTTCTTCTTTTTCTTTTTTTCACTCAATCCGGCTTAAGCCAGATGGAATCTTTTCCAGCTTAAAATCAAAAGTCCAGATGAAGGCAATCCACCTGCTGACTGTTGGATCTACTTGTTGGTGTTTTTTAATGACACCAATCACAGCAGATGCATCAATCCTCAAGATGAATCTCCTCCCTAGCACATAGTGCATGAAGCACCTGAGACTATGGATGATTGTCAGCAACTCTTTTCTGAATTGGGTATAACCTCTTTCTGTAGAGTTAAGAGTCCTGCTCTCAAATCTCAGAGACCTCTCTTTCTCATTTTCATCTTTCTGAATGAGCATATCACCCCAGAGCAACTGGTCCTCTAGGCCTTCCTTCCTCATCATCATAAAAAGGCATTCCCAGCACTACACCCCCATTTTTTAGTTTCTCCTGTAGAGTTTCTGCAGCGGCTTGTCTTTTCTCATTCCATGCTAAATTAGCCCCTTGCCTTACCATCTCCCTCAGAGGCTCCGCACGGGTAACAAAATGAGGAATAAAAATCCTCCAGAATCCACAGACGCCCAAGAAGCTTCTGACATCTGACATCT
>BFEA01000069.1:3798265-3820199 GCA_003427395.1 Chara braunii | reverse complement strand
GATTACTTCTGGCTGAAAGAGAAGAGACTTTGGTCCATTGGCAGTCAAGTTATATTTTTGAAGTCTCTCTAGGACCATCTTTACTCCTTCAGCATGTTCCCCGACAAACTTTTTGACTCCGCCTGCAACCAAAGTCTCATCCCTTACCAGGGGTCCTTTTACAGGAATGTCATCAATATAGGAGCTGGTTATTTCAGGAGAAATATCTTGCATGACTTGGATCATATCTTTTTGAACCACTGCCACACCATTAGTCTAACCCTGAGGTACCACACACATCTGAATGATCCCTCTTGGCGTGTGCATGGTAGTCATTGGCCGGCTAGTGGGATCAATGAGAAACTGATCATAGCCAGAATACAAATCAACTAGGGAATAGATGCATCGACCAACAAAGGATTCAGAGAGGAGATCTGCATTAGGAAGACTACTTGCGTCACGTACCGTTACGGAGTTGAGCTTCTGAAGATTCTGTATCCATCTCAATCCACCCCCTGGGTTCCAAAAGCAAAATCAGTGGTTAGCATACGGTCCATCAGCAGGTTCAGCAACATTAGATTCAACTTTCTTGTCAATATATTTTACGACCTCCACTTCTTCTTTCAGGGCATACTTGGTCGGCCTATCATTCCATGGAACATGATCAACTGTCCAAATTTTGACCATCTTGATCATATCCACATCCAACCGCCCTCTCTCTTCATCATTAAAGGAGAATGCACCTGAGAACTCCTGACACATTTTGAAGATATATTTTTTCTCTTTAGGCAGGATAAACTGATCCAAGCCTATCTTCATTGTGTCAAATATTTCTTTGGCGACTCTATTTTTCAATTTTGCAGACTCTTTCAATGCTTTAATAATTTTCCTCTTTTTTTTTCAATGCTTCATCATAATCCTTTTCTATTAGGACTGCCACCGGGTTTTTCTTCACCCCTTGGGCTTGTAATTCTCTTTGACCTGGTGACTATTTTCTTAAAAAAAGGGAGTCGATGCAAATTTTAATTTCATCTTTCCTCCCTTATCAGTCTCTACAACTTTCTTAAATGCTTCAATCTGTTCATCTTCATCCTTGAGATTATCAAGGGTTTTTATCACTTTTGAAACTTGATTAATACCCACTGAAATTTCTTTTTTAAAACCTCTTGTTTGCCTTCTTCTCTTAGTCTCCTAATCCTTTCAGTGGACTTTTTTTTCCTGATTGAATTAGCAGACAATCGATGCTTGAAATCATTTTTAGGCCACAATCCTATGCAAGAATGGAGTGCCCAAGAACAATCGTGGTCCATATCCGGCACTACAAAACCTAGTAATTCCACTACCATGGTCCCAACTTTTATAGGCAGATTATCAATAAATTCTGCCACAAAAAGTTCTATTGCAATATTACTCAGTACATTTTGTGCAGGCCTATCAATAGATAAGTCACATGCCTCCATTGTTCCTCGAGAAAGCAGTATCATCTCTGCCCCGGAGTCCACCAAGGCTCGGATCTTCACTTGATTAATATAAATGGTCAGGTGCCCACATCTTATGGTTGCGAATCTCATCTTGCAACCTTGAAGTGACCTATTCACCTGACTGGGAAAGACTGATCCCAAATAATTAACTTCTGATTTCTTCTTCTCAATCAGCGTCTTCAGTTCTTCTCTCAGTTTAGGTGCTAGAGTCATTGCTTCCTTGAAGGACAAAGTCACTTCTGTCTCTTCCAGCATTTTAGTAATTACGTCAAAAATCACTGTCTCATCTTCCAAATCACTCTTGAGAATAAATTTTTTCTTCCTTCCTTGTTCATTCTTTCTATGGGGAACTTATGACTCTAGGTCATCAAAAATATTGATCAGAGATTCCTCAACCTTCCTTCTTTCTTTTCCTCTATCATTTGAGGAGTCAAGCGTGCCTGAAGGTTTCTCACTTCACAAAGCATGACGCTGGGTTCCATGACGAGTTCGGGAGGTAGGTCTCCATCAAATGACATCATGTTGACCAGAAAAGTGAACCATTTCATTAGAAGGAGATTCTACTAATTCAGAAGGGTTCTGAGAAGCAGGATTCTTTTCCAATGGAGGCTCACTTGTAGAAGCCTCGGCACACATCCTCTGTCAATGTTAAGGATTCCAAAGACAGCTCAATCGTGGTATAAGGATCACTTGTTTCCTGTACTAGTTCATTAGGCAACTTATCAATTAAAACATTCACGTTAGCCTTTCTCTTCTTCTTCGCCTTCATCTTTTCATCATGTTTAAGAGCAAGAAGTCTCATACCTCCTGGATGTCTGGGGTCCAACTTGTTCCATGAAATGTCACTGACATGACCAATTGCGTCCATTTTGCCACCCCAATCCTTACATCCTCATCAAGAGGTCTGCAATAGGTGGTAGTGTGACCCCCTTCACCACAATAATAGCAAACAAAACTCTTCTTAGGACGGTTATCGTAATTCCTTCTTTCTCTGTTTCCTCTGTCACCATTCTTTCCATTCTTTCTGGATCTAGAAGAATCTCTCTTCTTGCCATAGCTTTCATCATCATCATCATCATCATCATCATCCTCTTCACTTTCAACTTGCTTCTTTCCTTTGCCATTCACAGCATGGTTTGCAGGCATTGCAGGCATTGCACGCATATAGTTAGTCATCACTCTTTGAATAATATTTTCAGCACTCAGATTGTTCCCTCTCTTCATACCATTCTCAGTTTCCCAGTCCTTGGCCAAAGTACGGATCTGATCCAGTGACCATTTCTTATGAGAAACTGTAGGTAGAGTTCTAACAATTGTAACTATTTCATCCCATCTGAGCGGAAGGTGCTGAGTTTGATTGAGAACTGTCTGCCTTTCAATGTAAGTAAAATTTGTCAAAAATATATGGCATATCTGAGCTTCGTCCAAATATGGAATTTTTCTTGCTGTTCGGATGAAGGTCTGAAGAAAAACATTGAAAGTGATAGACTAGGTAGTGATCAAAGGCAAAGCAATCCTTCTCAGTCTTCCGATGTAATCTTCAATCAACTCTCTTTCATTATCCCTCCTCAGTCTTCTGTTATACCCCTTTACAGTACCCCGAATCATAAAATATCGAGTCAAGTCTATAATCTCATAATCAAATTGCATTGCTTACAACCCGCTGTTGATCATTTCGTCCCCGAGAAGTGTGGTATGATATTCTCTCAGCAATTCTCACCTTCACCACCTTTAATAAATAACTTATCTCAGTCTGATCAGTGACAGTTCTCAGGGCGAAAATGAAAGAAAGACTGCAAAAACTTAAGCTCATCCAAGGTGGAAAGGTTTCTGTCAGAGATTCGAAGAGTCTCTTCTACCTTGATTATCCAACACAACACCTAGTGTCAGCTGTTCAGTCAAGCTGGGCATTGCTAAACATCATAAGCAATATCCGAGAGGTAGATCTCAAGTTGAACTTAATCAAGGATTTCGAATCTCTGTTCAAAAGTACTCAGAAGCAGGGATTTTATCATCACAGTAGAATTATTTTCCCTTGCTCTACCAATCTCAGCAATAGCCTCCAGCAGAGGCATCCAATCTCTTCTGTCTTCAAACCCCTTAGCAATTGAGAACTCAAGGAGCCTTACTCCCACTCCCCAAGTTACTTTCCTTCTTAGCTTCTGTAGTGACTCTTTTGTCCGCTCAAGACTGACACGCGCCCCTTTTAAATACCCCAAGTAGTCCACTTCCTCCTCTAGGCAGGTAGAGGAGTAAACCCTCACATCCAAACTGTCAGAGTTCAGGAATTTAACTACAAGAATATGAAATATTATATGCCCTTCCCCACAAATTTCATACCTCAAAATTACAAAGGGATTATCATATCCTGTCACCTCATAGAGTTTGCCCCTCACAGTAGTTATCCTGACTACTGAGAATATTCTTCTTGGGCTCTCTTCACTTTCCATGCAAATTTTACCATGGAAAACCAATTGTCTCTCGAAGGACTGA
Organism: Chara braunii; assembly: GCA_003427395.1. NCBI lineage: Eukaryota > Viridiplantae > Streptophyta > Charophyceae > Charales > Characeae > Chara > Chara braunii. The sequence continues at coordinate 3,816,246 of BFEA01000069.1, read as the reverse complement.
TATCAGGTAAGGGAGGGGCAGGGAGTCCATCAAAGACAGTGAATCGAGTAGATCCAGTGAAGCATTTGTGCTCTCTCTCAAGTCTCTCTTTCTCTTTCAATACGACCTCTTCAGCAAATTTTCAACATCTCTCATACACTGCATCAACACTTCTTTCTTCTGGGACATAAATTCTTACGTCATACACATTCAGATCCGTGAAATAAAAGGTCAGTACATATAATCGTCTCTGCTCCCATCCACTCTCAACCATTTCATATATGAAAGCCTCATATGAGAACTTTTCTCCCTTACTCAGAGTATTCAGTGACCTTAGGAGACACTCGACCTTCTCTTGACTTGGGTCAGAACCTCTGCCAAATTTCAACCTTCTCTGTCCGATTTCCTTTGCTGAAACCTCTTTAGTTCTCATGACCGCCTGTTCTTTTCTCCCAAGTCAGTACCATGCTAATAATTAACAACCAGTTAGTCCAATCACAATAGTTGTCAGGTATATGAGGGATCGGAACAGTCTCATACGTTACTGGCATTACACCCCATTCCACTCTCGTCTTTTGCTTAATTAGGTCCGCTTTCTCATCATAAAGAGATTGGATCGCAATTTCTCATAGCCAGTTAAAGGTCTCACCTTCGTCGCAGTCCCCCTTCTTGACATAAGGACGGATATCATAGATATCTCCCTCCAAGAAGCGAGCCAGCATTACGCTGATGGCCGAACTGTCAGAACGGTAAACCCAACAATGCTCATATTGATAGGGGAATATCCCTTTTGTAGTCACTTTCGAGAGCTCTTTCAATGCATCAGAAATTAGCATTCTTGATGAAGTCTCTGAGCTCTTGATTCTTTCTTTCCCTTCTCAGTGTTTCAAGGACATCATAGGTTCATGAGGCATACCTGAGATCAAGCCTGATTTTCTCCAATAATAATATCAATCTCCTTCTCCGATCCAGTGCGGTATCTCACACAGGGAAGATAGAACCCAGTTAGCAATTGGGTTTGTCAAGAGAATAATGACTTAAGAAAGTTTGCAAAATTGATCTGAAAAATTCTGAAATTGTAAGCAGTTCTCAAGGCATAATCAAAGCTCAAAGCTGCTTGCTGAACCAGGCTCGTTCCAGACACGAAAATTTTTCATGTCCCCGTCAACGGCGCCATTTTTGTCGCACTTTTTCCAGTCGGGCCACTTCAGGCAACCGAAAAACCAAACAGGCTGTCACGCAAGATTTTTGTATGTGATTGCAATAAATAAATTAAATTAAATAAAGCAAATCCCTTCCTGTTGTGTGCGTCCGGCTTCGAGCGAGACCCTTCCATTGCGGTCTTCGTCGGTCCCCCGTCTTAATCATTTTTTATTTTGATTCAAAACAACAGAAAATCGTGCAAATAATATTCATAAATTGTGGAATGTTATGAATGCATCAATTATGTCAACCTGATTTTGAGAACTGTGACAGAGTCATCCACGAAAGCAATCATCAAGCAAGAACAGTGCAAGAAGCAAGACCGATTGATTAGAGCAATAACAGAGTCAAATGAATGAGGGAAGAATGAAAACTATAATAATCTCAGGAAGTACATATGGAAGACAGCATGGCCAGTACCAATCAAGAGTCACTCATCCCTCTGAACTTGCACTCAATCTCTCACTTTGTTGTCTGTCGTTTGGGCTTCTTGCCATGTCTCCGTACTCTCTGAGGTCGTGGCCTCTGTATGTAGAGACACCTGACGCCTGCCAGCTCTGAGCATTTCCATCCAAGTCCTATGATGCGAAAGTCGACCATGGCACAAAACTCCTCCAATAGTGTAGGAAGATACGGTTGAGAGAAGATTCCCCGTCTGAGATGTGGAAACTTGGATGACTCAGTCACTGCTTCGTAATTGATCACTGCAGGGGAGATGTACCTCTTGGCTAGGTCTACAAGATCACCCCAGCATGATCCGTCGGTGAAGTAGTAAGGAACCGGAGGTTTGGGGTAGTTTGTAAAGAGCTTGGGGCCAAAGTTGTAGACCAACTTCAAGTCCCCCTTGAGTCTCTCAGCTTTCCACTGTACGAACCTCGCTGCTGCCACCCAAACAGCGTCAAAGTGTGGATGTGTCTCATTCCCTTTCTTCAGATATACCCGCAGGTCCTTGACTGCACCTCCCGCAAATTCTGTGAGAGTGACGAAGATTGATAGATCCCCGCGCTTCAAGTCGTCGATCTTGGCATAACTATATGAGAAACTTTCCTTTGAGGCTACCTGATTGAGACTAATGAGGACAGACTGCCCGACTGAAAAGGGATTGATCTCACTCATGAGCTCAATTAAACTGATATTTTCTGACAGAAGGGAGGAAACCGGTTTTTGACTCATGAGTGACTAAGTGAAAGTAGGATAAAGTTTTACTCAAATTGAGCAGATGCTTGGCTGGGAACCGAATGCTGTCGAGATTGCTGACTTAATGCCGATTGGACTACAGTTGAATGTTGATTAAATGTTGTTTGAATGTTGACTAAATGCTGATAGAATGTTGATCGAATGAACGTTGATATATTAAGTCATGACGTCGATGATTCACGTGTCACAGTACCGCAGAAGAAACTGCAGATTGTGGAAAGCGCTTGCTTGTTAGATGCTGATAGAGTTCCGGAGATGGTAACTCGGGTATTACTTGAGCTCACGTGAGGCTCGCCCTGGCCCGTTCCACACTCTCTAGTGAAGAGCCGGTACTGTGCAGTCTGCCATCTAACCGGTAGAAATAAATTACATATTCAATGTATTTTTTCGCTTTTACCATCTGAACTGCATGTTCGCATTGAACCTGCCTATGGGAGTCCATATCCAGATACGCCTCCTCCTTCCATCCCCTTTTCTTGTTCCTGACAGAACTACACTTTACAACTAGCACCTCACTACCTTTCATGTTTTCCCGACAGTCTAAGTTGCTAGAGATGATCAGAGTTCTCCTCTTTGCTCTTTCAGTTAAGAACTAATATTGAACTTATCCTTAAGAGTCCGTCCCGTTGTGAAACCATTGACACCGGCCTGCAAGAATCGTCTTCCTGTTTTCTGCATTAATATCAAAACTGCTCTGATCGTGTGACAGGTCATAATCCGACCGAAACAGATTCATCAAGATGGTTTTCGAAGCTGAATAAAATTACTTGTTTCTTTGCGGTTTGGTTCGAACTGATGAGTAGAGTTGACAAGTAAGCGTCGAGTTCGCACTTTTGACCACCAAAACCTGATGGACGACCCTTCACCGCCTGGTTTGTCGAATTACTACTCAAGTGGATGACTAATTGATATATTAGATGCAGGCTTCTTTTGTCTCAGTGATATAATTGTCGAATTTGGAGTCATGCCAATTTCACAGTCTCCTTCAGACATCTGACTGGTGGCTGGTCCTTATGTTAGCTAACCAGTGCTGAGGGTTTGAAAGTAGCGTGCTCCTGATTCTTTCTCGGTTGGTCGGTTTTAAATTATATCCGACCACAACACAAACTCAGTATGGTCCACTAATAAGCCCCTCATTGGGTCTGCTGTTGAGTTTGTAGACCTGCAGATCTTACCGAAACCATAGGTCTCCCCCGTGTCTACAAATTTTTCTAGGTCCGCACGTCTTCACTAAATCTGCCAAGCCTAAGTTTACCCGCCGTGTCTGAACCCGAATGCAGAGCCTGAAAATTGAGTGTGACTGATCTTGTCGGATATTAGCCGAATTTTGAGATAGCCTGAGTTCGCTGAGTCTATTTTATCAGCCCGTCCTATTTCCGCTTGAGTCTGCGGAAGGCTGTCTAAGTCCGTCACTGACAGAGTCCGCATGAGTCTGGTTTGAGTCGTCTGAATCTGGTTTGAGTTGTCTGAGTCTGGTTTGAGTCGTCCGAATCTGGTTTGAGTTGTCTGAGTCTAAGTTGAGTTGTCTGAGTCTGGTTTGAGTTGTCTGAGTCTGGTTTGGGTTGTGTGAGTCTGGTCTGAGTTGTCTGAGTCTGGTCTGAGTTGTCTGAATCTGGTTTGAGTTGTCTAAATCTGGTATCATTACTCTTGGGAAAAAAAAAAACGATCACAACACCGCATAGGACTATTTCTGCTCGTTCTGCACGAATAGACCAAAATTTCTTAATCCCTACTCGTAGGAGGCACAGGGCTCTAGCGAGCTTGCAAATGAACTTTTATTGACGCTCACCCGTCTTCAATCAGGCCGAAACCCAATTAGTAAGGGTCTAATTGAAGGGGTAAACGTCACTCAGGACTTATTATTTTGCCTTCTTCACGCAGTGTAAGTTGTTGTTACCGCCGACTGAGCGTCCCGAGGCCGACGTTAAGGTCCCTCCTCTTTGGTGGCAAGTCGGATGAACATTGGACCCTCGTGTTGGGTTGGGTAAACCAATCTTATTGCAGCGTTGAAACAAGAACAAAGAGAGTCACCATGTAATTTACGGACATGCTCAATTTAATGTATGTTTCTGCAAACAAAGGAGTTAACTCGAGTCCAGAATCAGTGTGGTGACCAGATCCCTGCATCAGCCTGCTGACAGCTCTTCCGGTACGACACTGCTGAGCTGGTCCTAGTCAATCACCGAGTAAGTCCCCGTCTACCAGGAAGTTCGTGAGCAAATACGTTATCCTTTTCCGTGCTCGTCGGCTCTTTCCCACCTATCACCCACACGTTCATACCAAAGCCAAGATCATGTTTCCTTTGCAAAGTATAGGCGGGATTTCTATTTTAATTTTATCTTATAGACTGAAAATTACTTGTCAAACGAGCAATGCTAGATGCTTATAGTCGCTTTTTCGTCCAGCCCACCAGCCTGTCTGCTAACTTTCACTAAAATACAGAACGCAATGAACTTCTGCTTCCTTCGCATACCCCTCTGCCCATCTCTCTTGTATCCTTTTCCCTTTTCTTCCAGTCACTTGAAGTGCGACTATGTGTTCAACGCTTCTCAATTATGGCTAATCGACAACTCATTTTTGACTGACAACAAGTAGCTATCAAGTAACGACTCAGCCGACAAACTCAAAACCAACAATTGATGCTCGTTACAAAAAGACAGAGAGCGGAGAGAGGCTCAAGCGAACTTGATTGGGGAAAGCTACCCCCAGCTAAAGCCACGAACCAATACTTTGAGTAGAGAGGGTTCAAGATACTCAGAACAAGGGAGACTATAAGGGGTTGAGGACCTTTATACAACCCCCTCATCTACCTCTTTCATCAAGTAGAGCCTCGAGTATCTGTGTTCCTCGTCAGCTCCACGTGCTCACTCATCTTCTCAGCCAGGCCTTAACCTTTACCCGCCGAGGTCAAATTCGCTAGAGAGGCGAGAGCTAGTGAGCATAGCACATTGCTCGTGGACGAAGCATTGTTGATGTCAACTGCTCTTTTCTCACTCGCTCACACCCAGTCAAGGGCGCGTGCTCCCCACCTCACACGGATTATACATATGCTCGGCTTTGATCAGCGTTTCACCCTTGCAAGCCTTCTATACGTYAGTAAGGCGAAACCCAAACTGCACAAGAATTAAGTAGGAGAGGCACAACAATCCTCTCTTACCGCTCCTCTCGTCAAACCCCAAGTGGCCGAGGTCATATCTGACTATGGCCAATTTGAGGAAGCTGGCGGTCATCAATGGATCATTAGCTGACCACGTGAACTCAGTTGATACTTCCGAGCAGGTTCGTTGGTCACTCGTGTTCGCTTCTAACTCACAAGCACCTAGCCGGGCCACCTTCCCCCGTACACTAAATTACACCATCACCTCGGCCAAAACACCTTTACGTCCTCCAGAGGTATTACCCTCACTCTTTTCTTCACGAAATTAAACATCTCTCGTCGAACCGTGACTCGTCAATGTGAAACAATAGGAAAGGCAATCGCTACTCCAAAGACGAGAGACGTCAACAACAATACCAAGATAACTGTCAAAACGTCACCCTTACATCACAAACATAACATGAAGGGGTACCAACCGTTCTAGCACCAGGGCCAGGAGCTTTGTCTTCCAAGAAGCACGAGTGAGCTCATGATTGGATCCACGACGAGGGGAACCGTCCGCGCTCGCTCTGAGTACCTCATCCCCCGTCACACCACAAAGTACTCGGAGCCAAGCACAGCCCAAGATCATCACCCAGAAGCCAATCTCTCGCCATGCATCTGCGCTCGCATCGACCGTATGTACATAGGAAGTCGGCATTACCCGCTTGCGTAAGGAACGAGTTGACATCAACTGGAGCTACTACACTTTTCGCTACGATCTCTCCCTTTCTCTCTCTCACACACACAACTTCTGATCCCCAGCCACGTTGTGAAGACCCACCACTGCTCAGCAGGCGCAAAACGTCGCGTGAGGACGAGGGAGCAATAACCGACAACCATTGCCCCTCGCAAAACCCAGGATGCGCAGCAAGCACAGAAAACTAGGGAAGCAAGCGGCGCAAGCACGGTTGACGTCAACAAGTATATGGCCACATGAAGAGCCCTCCCCGTCATGAAGACTCATCGCGACTCAATCGACACGGAGCGCCACGTGTGGACCGCTCTCACCCTCGCTCGCGGCAGTCAATGATGACGTCACCACTCCGAGCACTCCCTGTAGCCCTTGCATGCACGCACATCCGTCCTTTCTCATCTCACGCATACCCCCGAAGGTCAACTCTCTCTCTCTTGTTCGTAGCCCCTCTCTTTTTCCTCTCCGCGACTCCTAACTGTCTCTCGGTTCTCAGTCCCTACGTCGTCGCGAGCTCACCTCGGTTCTGCCCTCCGCTGAGCCCGCCAACGGGTGATTTTGGCAAACCTGACCTGGTCTATTCCAAGACTGAAGATCAGTCTCTCGGTCACTGGCTTCGCTTTCCGCTTCCGAGTCGCGGTCCAGGTGTCGCTGCTGGCGCTCCACCGTGTCCGTCGAGGTTTCAACCTCGTGATAAATAATGGTCACCCGAACCTCGGCCGTGACCCCATCCCTCTCCATCCTTCTCTTCGCCCGGTTCTTAGATTCCATGACGGCCAACTGTAGTCTCTGGTCCCCCTTCATTTCCTATTCTCTCGCTCCCTCTACGACAACCTTTAGACTCGCCTCATCTCCCCCGCAGTAACTCAGGATCGTAGTGATCCTGGGACCTTCGCCAGACATAGGAGACCCGCGAGTAGTGTACTTCCAGTAATTCGGTCGGTAGCCGTGCAAGTCATTGCTGCGTGCCATAGGCGATTGCCAGATAGACACAGCTCGGTACTCAGCACACGTGCATGCAGGCGCATACTGCGCACCGTTCTCAGGCCAATGGCGTCAGCACAGTAAAAGTGGCCTGCACGCTGCTACCTACCCACAGCCAAAGACTCATTTGCCTCATCCCTTTATAGGCTCACCACTCGCCATGATCCCGTGTTCTAAACGAAGAGTTCAGCTTTGGCTTTTCTTTCAAAATTCCCTCACATTAATAGTTTTAATGCTCCAAAATATAAAACACAATAAAACTAAATAATCTATAAAACACGGAAGACCGAAACTCAACAGTCGAAGTGCGGGCCGAACTTACTATGCCACCATCAGTTACTAATCATCACTATGTGACCATGGTTCAAAACAGAGGTCCCATAACAGGATACCGACAATCGCTTCCCTCCCCTCAAAACGCACCTGCTGGCTTATCCCTGACGGGTACCCGTGTTCGATGGCAAGGAGGGGGCTTATGAACCTCCACGGAGGATGATAAGCTTCCTACTGATGCGGCCGCGGGTCGCCCCTCTTTTGGGGTCCTACCATGTGGCGCCTGGTCGAGCCTCCCAACGATGAGTACCAACATGACAGGCCAAATCAGTCTAGGCCACAGACTGCAGCCGCGCTTCAATTTCAAGCCGTTTGGCCTTCCCGCAAAGTGACAGAGACCAAAAGGGAAAGCCTCGTCTGGGAAACCGGTAAGATAATAATAATAATTAATAATAGTAATAATAGTAAAGAAAAGAACGAAAAACGTGACGACAAGAGAACTAGTGGCCGTCAGATTTCCCCAAATTAAGGCTGGCAGTTCAGTCGCACGGATTAGACCTTTAACTTTCTTTTCACTTCTTTTTCTTTTTATATTCCAKTTTTCSCGACAATGACCACCGCTCCAAGCATCCAACCCATAACCTTGCAGAGGGACACTCGGCACGCAGTAGAAAAAGCCGCGCCCGTCCTTCTATCTCCGCGTCCCAGGGTGAGCCTCGCGGCTACCACGATCACAGGCCAGTAGTGCTTTGCTGTACAGCAGGGCGTCGAGCCTGCGTGGACCAAAGGAAAGTCCTATGGCGCACCCCCCCCTTTTGCTGAAGCAGGCACCAACAGGACCGGTCCACGTGAGGGTACAGTCCGGGTACTAGGGTTTGTAGAGATTCGGAAACACAACCACAGGCCACAATCGTCGAAGCAAAAAGTTGGTACCATGCAGGGACTTGGTACGCAGAGGAGGGCCGGGACACCGCGCCCTCTGACACCGCGCTGCTGATGCAGCGAGGTGCCAAAATGCGCCTGGCCTTGAAAAAGGCCTGGCCCCTGCGTACGTGGTCCCTGCAGTCTGAAACGGCATCTGGACCTGCAGTCCGAAATGACGTCTGAACAGGCCCTGCCGGTACCTGTGGCCAAAAAGGTCGCTGTGGGCCTCCAGGGTGCGCGCTGGATGGCGCATGGCCTGGGGGCCCCTTAGCAACCGCCGGGCCCTTCAAAACAGGGCCCGTGTGCAGGCGCAGCATGCAACAGAGAGAGCGAGCGAGCGTGCGCGCGCGCGCAAGAGAGAGAGAGAGAGAGAGAGAGAGAGAGAGAGAGAGAGAGAGAGAGAGAGAGAGAGAGAGTTGGCATCGGGACTTGGTGACATTTGGGCATCGCCCAGTTCAGTGACAGTGCGGCTTGACATTGTGTGAACAGCGACATTTGGGGATACATTGGATACTGGGTCCATCGGGCTATGGTGACTGATACTCCCTATCTCCCTCTTCCCCTGCCGTCTCCTCTCCCTCTTTCTGAGTGATGATGTATGTTGTCAGGTCCTGTCATTGTCCATGCTGAGTCCGATCTTGGTATTACTGTCTTCGGCTGTGCTATTTTTGTATTGTCTCTGAGAGGTCAGTTCGCTTCTGATCGATGCCGATTAGGTTTGCAATAGTTTGGTATCGGAGCAGACCTCAAGACAAGGATATGCTCATCAAGTAGTCATCTTGATCTCGACTCAACTTATTGATTGATTGATTGATTGACTGATGGGCCGATTTATTGACTGATTGATTGATTGATTGATTGATTGATTGATTGAGGGGATACATTGGAGACTGGGTCCATCGGGCTATGGTAACTGATACTCCCTATCTCCCTCTTTCCCTTCCGTCTCCTCTCCCTCTTTCTGAGTGATGATGTATGTTGTCAGGTCCTGTCATTGTCAATTCTGAGTCCGTTCTTGGTATTACTGTCTTCCGCTGTGCTATTTTTGTATTGTCTCTGAGAGGTCAGTTCGCTTCTGATCGATGCCGATTAGGCTTGCAATAGTTTGGTATCGGTGCAGACCTCAAGACAAGGATCTGCTCATCAAGTAGTCATCTTGATCTCGACTCAACTTATTGATTGATTGATTGATTGACTGATGGGTCAATTTATTGACTGATTGATTGATTGATTGATTGATTGATTGATTGGTTGATTGATTGATTGATTGATTGGTTGATTGATTGATTGATTGATTGGTTGATTGATTGATTGATTAGTCCATCGTTTGAGAAATTAACTGCGAGTTGTATATTTGATTCTGGAAAGTTCGTTTTTGAGGAAATTTTAGCCTGCTGCTGTTTTCTTTCCCACAAATTTTCGTAATTCCATATTCTGAGAAACTCGAAAATTCAGATCTGATCAATACAGCATTGTGCTCCCTTTTTTAACCTCGATTTTTTCTTGAAACTTCCTTTTAATCCTTTTTCTCTGATCTCCGTACTACTATTCATCAGGAAGACACCGCCAAATCCCATATTTGCGAATGTTTTACAAATTGGGGGGGAGTTTTTTTCTTTGGTTAGTGTTGCACCTGAATAAAAGAGGGCGATCGCAGCTTGGAAATGCAAGATTGCCTGCCCGCCTTCCCCTCCCCTCGTACTTTGTTCTCAACGGCTTGGTAAGTGCCATGTCAGCAAAGAAGTGCCACATGAGCAACAGTGCCACGTCATCAGAAGTGCCATGTCAGCAGACTGCCACATCAGAGTGCCACATCAGCAGCAGGCCACGTCAGCACCAAGGCTGAGGTTGGGCTATGCTCCGACGCAGCGCAAGAATCACAGCACAACACAGCTCTGCATCTTCCACACCTGACGTCGCAGTATGTCAGCAGACTCCTGCCGAACGCCAGCAGCCAGCAACCGCAGGCATGGCCTCAGCAGCAGCAGCCGCAGTGAGCCCACCTGGGAGCACATCATCACAAGGGGCACCCAGTCTGGGCCTGCCCGGTCTGACAGGGCAGGGTCCCAACGAGACCGTCGAGGCCTACCAGCTTCGTGTAGCCAATTTCCTGACCTTCATCAATAAGGAAAAGAAGCGCCGCGATGAAGCTGAACCGCTCGCATCCGTGTCGATGAACCAGCAGCGCCGGAGCAGCGACGACAGCAGGACGAAACCGCAGCAGCGATCGACCAACTCCGGATGGCCGCTTGTACGACACTGCAGCAGCGAGAGATGGATTATGCTGTAATACTCAGAAAATGGCACTTTACACCGACGGAAAGCAACAGCAACCCGACGGACGCTGGGAAGACCAACGAGGACATCGCCATGATGATTTCACAGCTCATCGCAACGTGCAATCGGCAGCAGCAGGAGCTGCAGCGCTTGGCACGGGTGATTGACAGCAACCGGGACCAGCAAGATGGCACCAACTGCGGATTTCATACCTGCATCGGGGACCTGGAGAACTTGGACGTTGCCACACCAGGCAGCGAACCTCGCACCTACCATCCGTCAACACGACAGCTGGAGCAGCGGATTGACCATATGGTTGCCGCAATTGGCAACCTTGGCACGTTCGCGGAACCAGCAACGATCAGTCAACAGATTGCCTCGTTGACAAGCGGTCTCCGTACGCTGCAGCAGCAACCGTCAGGTAGCAGCGACCAGCATCCATACAAGATGCCAAACATCACCATTGAGAAGTTCGACAACTACACCAAGCAAGACCCGCTCGCATGGTGGCAAGGCTTTACCCGTTAATTAAGTTTCCGCGATGTCCCCGAACACCTTAAGTCGCGACACTCTACCTCAACACGACAGGTGCGTGTCAAATCTGGTTCAACCACCTCGCGGTCAAGGAAGGAGTTGACATGGACCGCCTGCATACCAACTTGGAGTGGGACACTGTGGAAGCTTTATGGAAAACACGGTTCATCATACAGGAGGAGGTCGCCAAGCGCATGAACAAAGTTTTCCAGATGCACCGAGGGAGCCAGCCGACACGTGAGTGGTTGACCGAATGGCAAAAGATCGTTGCCATTCCGGATCTGAAGTTGCCATTCACACACATTCGACGCAAGTTCTTCAAATGCTTGGTCGACTCGTTGACTCAAGCTCTTGGACGAGTGGAGGAATACGAACATTTCGATTCGATCGCAACTCAAGCCCGCTCCCTCATCCAAACCAATCAGTGTGCCGCTAACGAAAGACAAGGACAACTGAATTTTGTAGAGAAAGGAGAAGGGCAACCGACGCAGCCTGTTGCTGCAGTCCAATCAACTGGCTCAAATGAAGACCCGGCATCGACTTCAAGATGAAGTGAAGGAGACCAAGTCAATGCCCATCCGCCGCGATGCACCAACACAAGGAAGAAAAAGGCGAACACCGCGTCGACGTTGGAAGCTGGACAGCTGGACAAGCCTTGGGAAAAGTTCAAACTCAAAGGAAGAGCAATTCAAGCACCGACAAAAGTGGGGATGCCGCTTTTGGCGCATAAGCACTAAGCACACCCCCTCTCAGTGCCCCGACAAGGGCAAGGAGGATGTTCATCCCAAGCAAAGCTTGGGAAAATGAGTGTTGCAGGAAGTGAGGCGACTTCACTTCCCATTCCGCTAGACACGGTTGCCTTGCTAGCAACCTGCTACACGCCCGGGGAGCATGCGGATGTCACAAATCCTCGCCATGACTTCGAAGACTACGCTGTCCAGCTGGTCCCTCCGTTGGACCAACCCCTCCACGTGCAAGACTTATGCGCATGTGCGGTTTCATCCCCGCCAGCAAGCGACCCAACTTCTTCGCTGTCATTACTATCTTTCGGGGATTCGTCGGTTTGGTCGAGACTCGAGGACCTCAACCCGTTGACTATGGAAGACTTTCGATGGTTGCCTCTTCCCCTGTCTGGTTCCTTGCCAAAACCGCATTGCAACGCTTTGATGGCTGAATTGCACGAGTATTTGCATGCTGCAGTACCACGGAAGACAAAGTAGCGGTTATTGACCTTCACGAGGACCTTGTGAAGATTGACCGGGAGTACGCCACGCCACGATACTACGAAATCGACGCACCTTTGCTCTACATCTGCATTCACATCGGGAAGGCGACCTGTAGTGCCTTGATCGATTGTGGGCCTACTCGCAAAGCCTAGACTTGATGGCACATGCTGGCCTGGGGTCGCGCGTTCGACGGAAGTCGCAGCCCACGCAAGTCACGTTGGGGAACGGTCACACTCACAAGTCCATTGACCGGTGCATTGACGCGGTGCCCATGTACTTTACCCCGCACGCACGCGAGGCCGTGTCCTTCGACATCTTGGACACTAAGTTCGACATGATCTTGGGCATGTCGTGGCTGCGAAGTGAGGACCACCCGGTGAACTTCTATCATCGGATCGTTCACGTTCGTGATCAGAACGACATGCTAGTCCCATGTACGGTTCCTTCACCTCACCCTTCAATTGGTTGTTACGTGGTTTCCGCAGCGAGCATTCGCAACTCATCGCACAACACGACATTGAAGAAATGGGCCTTTGCTTCTTGCATGCCATCCCTCCATCAGACGAGCCAGCATCGGCAGTGCCACCAGGGCCACGAATTGTTGAGCTTCTTGACTTCATCGGCAACGTCTTCGAAGCCCCCGCCGGAATTGTACCGGATCGGCCTATCTGCCACGAGATCATCCTCGAGAACGGGGCCATACCTCCGCGTGGTTGTATCTACTATATAAGCGAGGAGGAACTTGAGTACCTTGAGGTGCTTCATACGCAACTCGACAACCTCATTGCAAAGGGTTGGATTCGCCCTAGTTGCTTGCCCTACGGTGCACCCGTTCTCTTCGTCCGGAAGAAGAACAAGGACTTGCGGTATGCATTGACTACCGCAAGCTTATCGCGCAAATCATTAAGAATGCAGACCCGCTCCCACGCATCGACGATCTTCTCGAAGTTGGACCTCAAATCCAGTTATTACCAAATCGTGATCCATCCGCGAGATCGGTACAAGACCGCGTTCAAGACACGGTATGGGCACTTCGAGTGGCTCCTAATGTCATTTGGCCTCACAAATGCCTCAACTACTTTTCAAGCTGTAATACGGCGGAGTTTTGTGACATGTTGGACCGGCTCGTGCTCATCTACCTCGACGACATCTTGGTTTATAGTCGGACCTTGGACGAGCACCTCGCGCATCTACGCATTGTTTTCGAGAGGCTACGTAAGGCCAAGTAGAAGGCTAATTGAGCCAAGTGCGCGTTCGCCCAACAAGAGGACCAATACTTGGGTCACTTCGTGACGCTACAAGGCATCCATTTGCTTGAGGATAAAATTTAGGCCGTGCAAGATTGGCCAGAACCCACCAACACCACGGAGATTCGCTACTTTGTGGGATTGGTCGGGTACTATCAACGCTTCATCAACGGATACACACAGATCGCCTCACCTTTGTCACGACTTCAGTCTTTGAAGGTGCTCTTCCACTTCACCGACGACGTCCAAAGTTCGTTCCACAAACTCAAGACGGGGATGCTCATGGCTTTCGTTTTGAGCATCTGCAATCCCACCTTGCCTTAGAAGAGTGACTATGGACACTTTCGGCTACGACATTGGTGCAATCTTGGAACAGCAAGATGGCACTCGGTTGAATACAAAATGTGCCCCCCATCAACTCGCTTGATGGTGCAAGGAAGGAGGAGTTCCTGGCGTTCGTCGCAACACCTCCTCCTCGGGCGTCGTAGGTTCACTTGGGTAATGGACAACAACCCATTGACGTACTACAAGACACAAGACACGGTGAGTAGCATGATAGGAAGATGGATATACTTCATCGACCAATCTGACTTCACGCCGAAGCACATTTCGGGTCTCTCCAATCGAGTAGCGGATGCTCTTTCGCGGAGATTCGACCTTTGCGCATTAATCCACCACGCCTTCGACTTCGATGAAGACCTACATCAACATTTTGTACGCTCATAGACAAATCCGGACTACCCACTCTCTATGAGCAGCTTTCTTCGAACCATCTGTCGGCTAGCCACCACCGCATTGTCAACGAGTACTTGTTTCTCCATTCGCAAGGCAAGGACTTGTTATGCGTCCCACGAGACAGTCGATTACGGAGTCGCCTCCTTGGTGAGTACGACGATTCATGGCTCGCCGAACACTTCGGAGTTAGTCGGGCGATCACTCGACTTCGCCAACGATTCCGATGGTCCGACGTTATCACCGACGTCACACGGTATTGTGAATCTTGCAAGTTTTGTCGACACAACATCCCGCAACAACAACCCTTACGACGAGTTGCGCCCGTTGTCAATCCCTCGGGAACCCGGATTGTCCATTGCCATGGACTTTACCGGACCCTTCCCACGAGATCGCCTCGGGCACGGTATCCTCACAGTCGTTGAACGACTAAGTACGCACGGTTTCTTTCTTGCAAGTATCATGCGACGGCTTCCTAGCTCACGAGACTCTTCCACCGGCTGGATTTGCAGCCACGACGTTCCGGAAGACATCGTTATCAATCGCGATACTTGATTCATGCCGACATTTTGGGCATCCCTCATGAAGGAATCCGGCACCAAAATGAAACCGACTTCGGCTCGGCACCCACAAATGGATGGGCAAAGAGTGCAAGCACATCAAACCGCTGAAATGATGTTTCATACGTTCATCCGTCCGGACCAAAAAGACTGGGTTGACCACCGCCCCGACATTGAATTTTCCTAGAACACTTTATTGCAACCAGTGATTGGAGTGACTCTCTTCGAGTTGCACCATGGTGGTTCGAAAGATCGTATCTTCGCAAACTTCTATTCCCTCGGACAACCGACATTAACGTGCCTTGCTCTCCTGCCTCCCTTCATAAGTACCCGGACTTTTAACGTGCCTTGCTCTCCTGCCTCCCTTCAGAAGTACCGGGACTTTTAACGTGCCTTGCTCTCCTGCCTCCCTTCAGAAGTACCGCGACTTGCTGGGTTTCCTCGGAGGAGTTCGCACGTGAACAAGATGTCTCGTGCAAGCTCCTCCCCAAGTGGTTTGGACCATGGACCGTCACATCAGCCGCGGGCGACAAGCCCGATTGCCAATCATTTCTGCTTGACATCCCGCCATATCTAACGGTCCACCCGATCTTCCACGCCTCCAAGCTGGCTACATACACAGCAGCCAAGAGCGACAACTTCCCGGGCCGGCAATCGCAAGACCCTCCTTCCATGGATGGTCACCAGGAAGTTGATCGGGTTCGTCACACACCGCAAGCATGGCAATAAGCCAATGCAGTACAAGGTCACCTTCGTATAGTGCGACAGCGATGGCACAAAATGGATTTCACGAGCAGACTTGCAAGTTTCCGCACCGCTTATCAGTGCAAATTTTGAGAATTAACGACTAGCCGAGGAGGTTTCACAACCTGCCCCTCCACCCGGACCTTGATCCCTCCCTCCGATAGATAGCTTTGCCCTCGCAGGTAGGCCCGGTCCTTCAAGGAGAGGGGGTTGCGGCATACTTAGTTCCACACGGGCCCCGCAGGGCCCGGCAGTAGGGTTAGGGGTCTCGTAGGGCTTAGGGTCAGTGTCACCCGTAGGAGCCAGTAGGCCACTATCTCGTTTTGCCAGCTTCTCGTGAGGTTCCTGCTTTTGGCATTAACCAGACCTCTGCATATTGGCGTCAGTCTCCTTCTGCTGAGAGAGAGAGAGAGAGAGAGAGAGAGAGAGAGAGAGAGAGGGACTCGGTGACATTCGGGCATCACCAATTCAGTGACAGTGTGACTTGACATTGTGTGAGCAGCGACATTGGGGATACATGGAGACTGGGTCCATCGGGCTATGGTGACTGATACTCCCTATCTCCCTCTTCCCCTTCTGTCTCCTCTCCCTCTTTCTGAGTGATGATGTATGTTGTTCGGTCCTATCATTGTCCATGCTGAGTCCGATGTTGGTATTACAGTCTTCCGCTGTGCTAGTTTTGCATTGTCTCTGAAAGGTCGGTTCTCGGTTCTGATCGATGCCGATTAGGCATGCGAGAGCAAGGCACCAAGCAGGCAGCATGCCAACCAATCAAGCACCAACAAAGAGACAAGCATGAACCCGACTGCATTTTCAACCAGATTCATGATTTCTAAGCATGAACCTGTCACACACACATGCGCACACACATGACAAGACAAAGGTGGGTGTGCGTGTGCGGATGTGTGTGTGGCGATGTGTGCGAAACGCGTTTTTGTTTGTCCCGACTCCCTTGTTGTGCCATGGTACCATGGTACCAAATCCTTGTAGGTGGTTTGGTACCATGGTTCTAAACCACACACCATGCCATTGGAACACGTCCGACTCAGGAAGAAAATATGCGACTGAGACTCTGAGTGGCTTAAGCCAGAGGACCGCCCTCAAAGTATTAGAACCAAACAAGGCAAAATCAGCAGAACGCTTGCTGGGCAACAAGCAGCGATCCAAAAGGAAGCTGCCAGAAGGTAGTGACGCAAGGAGCGGCAGCCTGATGCCCAAAGGTAAGGCTAAAAGCAATAATGCAAAAGCCGTAAAGCAAATGGCAGGGAGGTAAGATGGTGTTCTTTGACAACAAGAGGCGGCAATGCAGATGGGCTGGAGGGCATGGGGGTGTCGGATGGGCAGGGAAAAAAACACAAGGCAACGAGGGAAAAGGCAGTGGGCCAAACAGCAAAGGTAGCCCCATTTGGGAAAATGACCGCATCCGAAAAGTCACGGTTTGGGGGTCCGGCATAGGGTCGGTAGGGCAAAAAAAAAAAAAAAAGGATTGGGACCCCGCGGTCCCGCAGTGAGGGAACCCCCCCCCCCCCCCCCCTAAGAACTTTGAAACCAGCGACTTGGGGGAAGGCCCTCATGAGGTGGAATTCACACCAATGCTCTGAGGAATGTATCTGGCCAGCTTGTGGGGAATGTTTTGATTTTTGTTGTTGTAGTTTTCGTTTCTCGTTGATGTCCTGCCCGCGAGGCAGGAGAGATTCCACTGGGGGCAGCCAACTGCCTCACTCACGTCATACTGACACTTGGACTGTAGCATCCTGTATTGCACTGTGGTAGCAGCATAAGGGAAGTGTTTTTTTTTTTGGCCTTCATTCGCACGGACAGATGCCCTCACTTAGCGCACAGTCTCACCAGCATCTCATAGATGCATCTGATGGCTATCACGATGTGTGGGGAAAAAGAAACTTCTTTTTTTTTCTTCTTCTTATTTTCGGTTTTTTGTTCTATTTGGGATGCAACGGCCAATAGTACCAGTCTAGAAATAAGAATGGGACCCAGGCTCGACAAAACTCGGTACGCAATGAAATTTAGGTTCAGCAGAAACATGATCGGAGGTAGTGGTGGATTAAACCACCAGTACCTCGCCCTGCTTGATAAATTCGACGTGGCCGTTAAACCACCAGTACCTCGCCCAGCTATAAAAAAACGTCGCGGCCGTTAACGCGCCGCGACTTTCGGAGGTCGCTAGCTCCAACGCCTGGTCGGTGCAATTTCGCACCCCCCCAAAAAAAATCGAAAAAGATTTTTTTTCGTCTACCCAAAAACAAAAAAAAA
>BFEA01000069.1:3777705-3797332 GCA_003427395.1 Chara braunii | reverse complement strand
TCTTTCTCTCTGGCCGGGCGGTTGGAAAAATTAATTCCCGTCTTGGAGATTCGAATGGCGCCGAGAGAGAGAGAGAGAGAGAGAGAGAGAGAGAGAGAGAGAGAGAGAGAGAGAGAGAGAGAGACCTCTCTCTCTGTGGTGGCCATGGTGAAGCGAAGAGGAAGACGGATAGGAAACACCTAGCCCGTGCGTTTCTGGATGGTTTTTAGCAGAATAGAAGCGGGGCTTATGTTCCTCGGGCGGAGGGCGAATTGATCGGTGGAGACAGATTGGGAGGAAGAGTAGCAGATGGGGTGCTAGCAGAGAAATAAAGCGCGCGAGGCTATGGCGGAGGGAGAAGATGATAGGAGTGAAAAACTCGAATCTCGCTCAATCCTCGATGGATTCGAACGAGAAAAGATGCAAAACGGGGGTTTTGGGTCATCGCGAGTTGAATGGCAGTGTTGGATTTAGCGATGGAGTAGTGGAAAAGGAAGGACGAAGCATAGGGGCTGCGCGAATAAGTAAGTGGGAACGGGTATGTATTGAGCTGTGTTCCAGCGGGAGATTCATTCGATTTTGCGCATCCTAGTGACGGCGGTAGCGCGAGGGCAACCCGTGAGGTTGGAGACTTACCTAGTCGGGGCGGGACTTACCCTTCATCTGTGCGTGGCTGCGATCCTCAGAAACAAGCTGTTTGATCGTGCTCAAACTCATTACTGGGTACGTCGCACCAGTGATTCGCTTCCCGCTTGTAAGCTGTTAGGATCATATGCACCCGACCGAAAAGTAATCGAGGTGCGCCGGTGTGAAAAGGAAGCAAAGAGAAGGTGAATAGCTGAAAGTATTTAGAGAGCGGTATGAGAGCCTACCTACAAGCCGCAATTGGCCATCTGCTAGTGAGGGGTTCAACGGGAGCGCTGGCGTTATGGAAAAAGGGAAGGAAGCGGGACATACACTTGGGCTTGTGAGTGAGGGAGCAGTGGCGGGTGGTAGGCAGTCAGTGGAGCAGCGGAGCGGCATACCAACCAGTGCATTACCCATTCAGACTGAGGAGTAGCAGGAGGGGAATGGCAGGGAATGAACGTCGACCTGCCGCCTGAAAAGGGAATGGGGATGGTGGTGTGAGCACAAGTACCTGGTCTTAGTAGTAGTTTACTCGACCGACGTCCGCGTGGAGACCTATTGCTACTTAACGATGTTGTGTAGTGCTCCATCCATATAGCTGATTGCTATTTTCACCATTATGTGGAGTCCCGACTGAACATTCACAAAGCCCCGTGCTTGTCGGCTACTCGATATATTTACCCAACCATTTCACCGAGGGCCCATAAACGGGCTATGAACGGGGGGGGGATATGTATGAGGCTGTTAGGCTGCCCCTACTACTGAGCGGGTTAGTGGCGGAGGTGCCACGGGCCTGGAGACTCACCTGCTGGCCAGAGCGCTGCATGCTCGGTCGGCTAAAGTCGGGGCGGAGTTTTCTTGGAAAAAGGGTTATTGTTGTGAAAGAAGGAGCCACCGGGGAGTCTAGAGTTAGTGGTTGACTTCGGATTGACTAAGTCGCCGTGCGTTTTGGCTGCCATTGCGGAGCCCTCAGGCGAGTGAAGGTATCAAGGCCCTCTCCTGGGAGTTGAGTTTGTCCCCCTCCTGTATCTCGAGAGTCTAAAACCCTTTTTCTTATGCCCTTCGTACTCTCAGTCTAATCCTAGTTACGAGAGGAAGGCGGCAGGCGGGATTGCAACCCGTAGGACCGCAGCAAAACTCTGTGGGAAGTCTGTCCACCAATTGCTGGAGCTGGAACTCGGGAGGAATTCTGGAAGTAGGGAATTGAAAGGTAACCATTGCTTTCCTCCTATAAACCCAGTATAAGCCCTACTTGTATTCATTGTTATGTTTGACTGAGTATATCGCCTGCATCCATACTTTGACTTTTCGGTTTGACTTTCAGGACACAAACCAGATTAAGTAAATGAATGTTTGTGTAATGCCAGTTTCAGTTTTATTGCCTGACTGAAAGCAGATTGTGGGATTGCCTCTGGGGGAAGGAATGGAGGAAGGCAGTATTGCATGTTTGACTGGGTCCACCAAAGGCTGGGAGAGTCTCCATAAGTTTGGAGGGTCCAGTGCTATGTTTATTTCTGATTGCTTGAAGGACCAGACAGGTTCCCTTAAGTTTTGGTGGTTTGGTTGCTTTGACTTGCGAGGGCCAACTGTGATTGGCTTTTCAGGGACCAAGCATGTTCTATAAGTTTGGGTGGCTTGGTCGCTTTGTTTGCTTTGGGTTTCTTTCAGTTTCTTTCTGTTTTGGCTTTGAGAGAATGAACCAGGCTGAGGACCAGACAGGTTCCCATAAGTTTGGGTGGTCTTGGTCCAATGCCACGCACATGCGGGAACCAAAAGGATACAACTTGGTTATACTTCACTATTATTCTATCTATGAACAGGCTAGTCAGACAGGGTTCCATAAGTTTGGATGGTCTGACTATAGCTTATCACAAACTAAAGAGAGTATTAATTAAGAATAAACTTGTGGTAAGAAGGGACAGTCGAATCTTGATCTAAGATGACCGGTTCAACCATATGTTATCTTAAAAGACAAAGTGCAGATAATTATATAAAACTGAGATACTTAAACAGTTCAGGGCGACTAGGGTGGCCTAGTCAAATGCCCAAAGAAGAGAAAAGTTGTAGTGCTCTGTGTTTGTGTACATTCTATGGATGAGCTAGGCAGATTCTCACAAGTTTGGGTGGTCTAGCTTTATGCCCTATGTAAGCTGGGTATAAAGGGATAAATCATTGAAAGACTATGAACTATTGTTTGATAAAGTTGACTTAGGGCTGGTGAGAGTACTTACCTTTGTGGTTTGGTCTTTCATGTGACTGAGTGAGATGACTACTTGGTCTGAGTTTCAGTTTGACAGGTAGTTGCTTTAGATGCTCGCCACGTGCTAGAGTCATAGGAGTTAGTTTCAATTCCTGCATTTTCTGAGCTAAGTTTTTTTACTTAGGTCAATTTTTACATTTTCTGGGATCTTTTATTATACTTGGTCTTGTATAAATCTTGGTAAGTCACTTTATCTACGGGAAGCGCTGCCGAAATGTTTAAAAAACCAAAGAGTTAGTCAGATTTTGTCTTTTCAAAGTTCAGTTTGTCTGACTTTTTGACTTAGTAAAAATCTGGAGAGTCTCCTTTTCTAAAGGGAGTGCTGCCCGAATTTTTGCTAATTCAGGGAGTTAGATAAAATTGAACCTTGAGAAGTCAAAGTCATTTTTAATTCTGAACTTAGCTTTGTATAAATTTTGGTAAGCTACTTTCTCTACGGGAAGCGCTGCCGAAATTTCTGCAAATCCAAGGAGTTAGTCAAAATTTGACTTTTCAAAAGTTCAACTGTAAAAATATGGGAAGTCTCCTTTTCTAAAGGGAGTGCTGCAAAAACTTTTGCTAATTCAGGGAGTTAGACAAAATTTGACTTTGAAAGGTTGATTTTTTTTTTCTTCTTCATATTTAGGCTGATATAAATTGTGGAAAGATCTAGGCTACCAGTTGTCCGATGGCCGGTTGTCCTGGCCGGACATCCTGAGCGGAGTTGTCTTGGATCCCGGACAACTCATTTTTTTCAAATTTGGAAAGCAAAAAAAAAATAAAAAAATGAGGGGGGGGTGCGCTCCACCGGGGGATCCTCCACAAAATTTTGAGGCCATTCGGAGCAAAAAAAAAAAAAATGGTGTTGGGGGTGGGGAAGGGGGTGGGAAGCATACTTGAGGCGCATAGGTAAAGTGTGCTGCGCAGTATGCTGAGCGATGCACGGTGCGCTCATCCCAGATGTGCGAGTGTGAGCACGCAAAAAAAAAAAATAGCAACCGTGATGTGTGTGTACACTCTGGGGAGAGAGAGAGAGAGAGAGAGATAACACAAAGCCCTTTCACATTATTCAAATCACCCGTGCCTGTGCTTCAAAAGGTCCCTGCCAAAAATTGGCATGGGTCCCGTCGGCAGGAGATGGGTGGTCACTGGACAGGGAGCCACTTGACCTGTAGTCAGGAGGGGACAAGCCAGCTATATATGGTGTAGTTTCGAATTCAAATCCGTGTTTCAGCAGTTATGGGTTACTGACTAACTCGGCATGTGATTCTCACGGCTTCACTCCACTACTCACCAAATGTGCAAAACTAGAATGAATCTTCTCCCAGAAACTGGAACCATACAAACCATATGTTTTTCGTTTTTGCCACTGTTGATGAGTGGAGCGAGGCCCTTAGGGCCACTACACGTAAGAAAAGGAAAAATGAAAAAAACGAGACAGCTACTTTATGTGCAAAACTAGAATGAATCTTCTCCTAGAAACTGAAACTATACAAGCCATCTGTTTTTTTTTCTGCAAGTGCTGATGAGTGGAGTCAGGCCCTTACGGCTACTGCACGTAAGAAAAGAAAAAACAAAAAAACGAGACACCTACTCCATCCTACTGTATGTGCACAACTATAATGAATCTTCTCCTAGAAACTGGAACCATACAAGCCATCCGTTTTTCTTTTCTGCAAGTGCTGATGAGTGGAGTCAGGCCCTTAGGGCCACTGCACGTAAGAAAAGGAAACAAAAAAAAACGAGACAGTTACTCTACGTTCAAAACTGGAATGAATTTTCTCCTAGAAACTGGAGTCATACAAGCCTTCCATTCTTCTTTTCTGCAAGTGTTAATGAGTGGAGCCAGGCCCTTAGGGCCACTGCACGTAAGAAAAGAAAAAAAATAAAAAACGAGACAGCTACTGCAGTGTTTACAGTAGGTTCGTAACCCATAACTCTTGGAACACAGACCTGAATCTGAACCCAGGATATATTACTGGCCTGCTCGGAATCGTGCAGCAGTCCAATGGACATCCTTCCCAAAGCATGGAAACCCTGCTACATATTGGCAGGGGACTTTTTGGACGAGGAGGGGTTAGAAAAAGAAGAAGAATACTGGGAGGAGGAGGAGGAGAATGGCTGATTTCAAATTTGAATTTGGTCTGATCTAGGCCGTAGATCTCTTAAGATCTGACGGCCTAGACCAGGCCTTTTTGGGTCTTGTTTTTGAAGGCCCTACCGGCATCACTAAAATTGAGTAGATGGAAGGGGGGTACTATGAAGCCCAAAAAACGTCACCCCAAGGCCGAAAACCCCGTCGGACCCACATGCGATTTTTTCACCACACCGGACACTGGGCCCCGCTCGGACAACCGGGGGAGTTGTCCGATCGGACAACCCAGAATAAAAAAGGGTCCCGGATGTCCGGGCTGGTAACCTAGGGATAGACACTTTTCCTATGGGAAGCGCTGTCGAAATTCTCTAAGTTTAGAGGAGATATATTATATTTTGACAGGTAGCGACTTTGGTGATCCACTCTGTATGGGGGAGATTCTGTCATAGGTCAACCTTTCTTTGGGCACTGGCTTAGAGGTAGACCTAGGCTTGGCTGTAAGGAGAGTCTTGAGTGATGACGTGTCATGGGGATTCAATCTCCATACATTGACGATTTAGCTTGGACATTGACCTGTCGTATGATACAGGCCTTCTTTGGACATTCGATCCAGAATTTTGATTAGCTTCAGTTTGATTCTACGAGGATCATTTTTTGTTATCACTGATAACATGTCGATTGGTTGATCGCCGATTCGTCGGCTCACGACACAACTTTGCTTACACCTGTACCTGAACTTGATTGCCTTAGCCTTTAGATTTGACACATTTCTTCGAGGGTTTTAACCGGACTTCTTTTAATGACCATTATAAAGGACTTATGGGATTTATGAAAAGTTTGACTATGACAGGGAGGCGTGGTGTGAGTTACAGGGAAAAATAAAGTTAACCACATTGGTGTATGGCAATGTGGTTATTGTGTGTGTCTGTGTTTTATGCAGGTTAATATTTGGAGCTTGGTATATGAGTCGTACTTTGGAGGCAGTGAGAATGACAACCATGTGACGCACGATCTGCATACCTAATGGGTTTATGTTTCCCCCTTCTTTTATTTTATCTCGAGATCTAATTTGATTTATAGGTATTGGGATGCTTGTTTATTTACTGAGTAACTTTGCTTATTGATTTTTATGGTTGGACGTTGTAGTCCATGACAGCCGTCAAAGTCAAACCCCTTGACTTCTTTCCAGACCCTGGATGATAGAGCTGGTCTCCAGGGTAATAAGAGACGATTGTCACCACCACAAGTATGAACCTGTGTACCACCCACTCTCTGCAGGGTGTAGAAGAGGGTGTGGCTTTCCACCGCACTTGGTGGTTGTCCAGCGTCGAGAGATCAATCCCTCAAGGCGCATGTCGGTCAACACTTAAGTGTCGAATGCGACCATTGAGATTAACGAGGACCGCATGGGTATGGATACTACATAGTACGCCATCATTGCGACCGCTTGCGTACGCTCGCATTGCGAGTCGATATGAGTTAGCCCTGCGCCCGCACGGTTTTATACTAAGTCTCGCGCGCGTCGCTTATCCGATTTCCGCATCGGAAAGTTATGGGATGACTACTAAGGGACTAGGATTGTTGTCGCGTTGTTTATTCTTTGTCGTTTCGTGTATATGTACATGTTCGTATTTTTATTTTTATGTTCTTTAGAGCGGTGTGCGCATGGAGTGTGGGATGCGTCCTAGTCGACCGGCGATGAGTCGCGCTTGGGACCTCAGGCCCCTAAGATGTCGGTTCGCGTGCGGGCCCGATAGAGGCGTATTACCGCGCATACCCCCTATGCTACAGCGTACGAGAAACGCCATCAACTGGTCCACCTCTGCGATTGCAGCTGATCAGCTTTCGTACTGTGGACTGGTAGCTCGGCGGGCATACACCCACCGAAGGGAGGTGACAACTCCCGTAAGGTGGAGGTAAGGTGTGCCTCGCGTAGGCCCTATCCTGTCGTAGGGGCTCGCGAGAGGTATAGCTGGCGCACTCGGCCGGAGCGGCTTGCGGAAGCTCCATATGCATTTGCGACGAGAATTAAAACCAACTCCTGCGTGACACGGCCGGGAGGATCTCGCGCTGCCTTGTGTGGTGCCGGACCGATGCGCTCGACAGGTGGCGCCGTTGTCGGGGATAACGGTTGTCTGTCGTTGTCCCTGGTGGAACGACATCCGGGTATGGGAAAGTGAGAACTCGACAAAAAGGGAGAAACTTTCTTTGGGCGTATATGATCGATTGCTTGATACCTTGACTATTGTTGAAGGTGTCTTAAGACTGTGGCCTAAGTGTGAGGCGCTGATTATATGCATATGCGCGGTTTGTTTGAGAAAGGAAGTGTTAGGCTATACACTTACGTACTCTGACGTATGTAATATTGGTCTCAATTAGCACCTTGTTATCCCAAACATCTTTTGATAATTGGGCGATATGTGGCATGTCTGATGCGGCCTTGGTCGAGTTGAGGCAGCGTCTGCATTGTTGGGTATGTCCACTACCAAAGCAAGCTCGGTTGATAAATGTCAAAGCTACGAGGCTAGTGACTTATTACGTGAGTAGTTCGCTAAGCCTGATTTTGGATGTAAAGACGTTAAGTTGATGCATCTCCCCCTTGTCGATAAAACCTCGTTTTTGAGGAGCTTTCTAGTACATGAGCGACTTGGATGAGGGGATGACTGATAAGTACGAAGCGAAGAGTTTGATTGCCAAGATCTTTCCTTGAGCTCAGATTGAGCTGTGGTACGATAGATAGTACAATAAATATTGTATCTTGACCCTCTGATGGTATCAGTTGGCGGTGAGTTGAGTTACCTAGGGGATTGTCTGAATGTAACTGCCGATAAAAGTTGAGACGTAGTGGTTACTTAACTAGCAGTTTCGCTAACCCGAAGAGAGACTTATGTTCTAAAGTATACATAATATATATGTATATATTTGTCTTTATGACGGTTATTTGGAGGTTGCCATACACGCACTTTTACTGTATTTTGCTTGATATTTGATTGACGACGTATGTATGGATTGTCTTTCAAGAGGACACAAACTTTGCATGAAACCCACATCTGGCATGGGACCATAGGTGAATGGGGTGACTCATTCCCAGAGAAGGTGATTCTTCAAGGAAGTTAGTCAGCGTGTATAGTTGTCCTCAGTGGAAGTGCATTCTTGAGTTGTTACTCCCTCGTTGAAAGCTTAAGGAAGCAGTTATCAGTCTCAGGAATGATAATAAGACCCACGCCGGGATTATGTTCCTGGTCCATTAGTGGGGTGTTGTTACCTTTCCTATGATAGGAGAGTAACTACATTATCTGTCGAGATAGTAAGAGGGGCTTGTTACCTCGCCGAAACTGTGATGACCAAGTGGAACAACAACTGCTTAGTGAGAGCGGTTTTTGAGTAACGACATAGGTCCGTCTCGCATTAAGCAGGGTCATCATATTTGTAAGGACGCAGATTCGCTGTTCGTTGTCTTGATAGGTATGAATGGGGTTGTTCATCTGACCATGATTAGACTCGGTGAGGTGCAAGCGCTGGAATCGGAGAGGGTGGCGGTGAGGCTTGATCTTTAGAGTGGGACTCATGAGTCAAGATGTTATCTCATGGGGATTACACCGCTCCTCTATATTATATGCTTCGCTTAAAAACTGAAGGGGTAACAATTGTATCATGTTATTTACTCGTTGCTAGTCTATTTCTGTCTTATAGAATATGAAATACGTTGTTGAGGTTTATCTTGTTATATGATTGACAGTTGAGTTGGCTTCATGTTGTTGTGTATAAAGTTTGTCGTGCTCTTTAGTTACAACCCTTGCCAATAAGTTGTATTTATTATGTTGTGATTATTATTGTGAGTATATATTAATTATCATAGGTTGTATTACATTGTGGATTTATGTTTGGAGTATCCACATATATGACATGTGTATTGTATCCTTCCTTAATAGTAAAAGTGATATTTGGTTAATGTCTGAGTAATGATTTGAGGGTTTTATCAGTGAATGTTTGTTGTTTTGTTTTAGGTGGATATTTGTGTAAAAGACTCTCTTCGGTATCGTCGCTGTCCTAAAGAGGCTCCTTTACGCGCTTACGTGATGAGTATCGGGATAATCTTAGTAGGATATATTTTATTTTTGACTTAGATACGTAACTTCTCTCGAGCCTCGACCTTAACACCGTTCGTTGTTGTTCAACACGTGATGGGGTTGAGGGAGCTCGAGATGGAAGACTCTCAAGGGAAGATTGGGGTCGAGAAGCTCGCCTCTCTCTTGGGTTTGCGAGATTGGGAGCGAGACAACCTACCCAAGGTTGAGATCGATTTTTTCAAGGGCTATCATGTTTCTAACTTCCTTGACAAGTTTGGGTAGATAGCGTCTCATTGCGAGTGGAATGAGGAGCAAATGCTAAAGGAGGTTATAAAGTACATCCATATAGGCTTGAAGGAGGAAGTCGGTGGGTTGGTTAGAAAAGCGGGGTCATCATGGAGGAAGTTCTATGATGATATGTGGGATAAATATCGGCTAGGTGAGGAACAGCCGACCAAAGACGATCTAAAGAAGATAGATCGATATAATTATGTGTCAGTGGGGCACTTCCTGATGGAGTATGAGCGTGCATCCCGCAAGGTCTAGGCGTTGTCTGAATATGACAAATGCTTTGTCTTCCGCTTGAACTTTACGGATGTAGAGCAGCGAGATTTGATCTGTGGGACAGAAGGGAGACTCGTATGGAACAAAATACGAGAAAATTTTGTAGAAGGTGATTTCGATCAACACCTCTGTCATACTTTGCGGGAAGCAAGGAAAAGAAAGGAGGCGCTAGATAATGAGAAGAGTGGGTTTGTTAAAAGACCAAATGACCTGGCAGCGGGCACCTCTGGCGGTATGATAGGTGAATTTCAGAAGGACACTAAGGTTGTTAAACGAAATCATAGATGGAGCAAAGAGAAGAAAAGAGAGTAATGCGTTGAGAGAAAAAAGGTGCAGGCTAGAGTGAGGGATGATGTTGCAGCGCATACCTGTGAGAGGACGTTTGACGCTCCAAACAAGAAGATGAAAGAGGAGCGAAGGGTTCAGGGAGAAGTTGGTATGACTCTACCGCTTGTTGTATCTGATCCTAAAAAAAGGTGTGACGACACGGGTGCGTTATCACCGACAAGTTGGAAAGGGCGGAAAAATAGCAGGCGGCGAGAACAGTAGTCGAAGGTAGTATGTATTTATTGTGGGAAGACTGATCATACCCCTCGTAGATGTAAGATGGCAAAGGGAGGAGTTAAGAGGTGAGACCGGTGTGCTTTAGGCAAAGGCTTGGTTCCCCTCAATAGTTATCATCTTTTCGTTTTGTCTCGTTCATAGCAAGAAAGAGGTTAGAATGGTGTCACCAGTCATGAACGACCTATAAATAAATATTCAGTAGGCTATGACAATGTGGAAGACTCGGTTGATGGACTAATAAGTGATTATCTGTTTATTTTTGTTTTTAAGTTGGATCTTCGAAGTTTTTATGAACGTACGCTTCATTCATATATACTTTTGATTTCGGGTCTGGGATATTACTTCTTGGGATTGTGCGTACGTTCTGGTTTTGACTATCAACTCTTTAAGCTGATTTTTAGGTTTGGTTGAGTGCAAGTGAAGGTCTTGTAAGGTTCTATTGTCCGTACGCTGATGTCCTTTCATCTCTGCGATAACGTTTGGGATCATTTTTTCGTATATTGAGCCTCCTATGACTTACAAAGTGTGTTATACAAGGTCATTTGTTTCTGATTGGGGACCTGGATTTTGTGATGATTTGAGTTGTTTGAGGATTTGAAACTCGAGATAATCTGATTTGCTTTTGAGAACCATCTTGGTATGGGTTGTGATTCCCTCGGGGTGCAGGATTGTGCACGTTCTGGTTGTCATTGACATTCTCACCATTGTGGCCTTGTGGGTTTTCGACTTTTAAAAGAGAAGGAACGATTTCCTATACATCATACAAGAAAATGTTTGGACCATTACATGCGATGATTCCCTGGCTCAACAATCGACAACATCCATGTTTTCAGGGCAACCAGCCAATCAATCGATTTTTGCAATCGCCGTACACTCTTGGTTTATCAAAAAGAAAGAGCCAGGGGAGAAGGAGACAATTCATACATTAATTGAAGAAAAAAAAATTCGAGATTGTCACGAACGAAGATGACCAAAATCAAAATCAAAATTATACAGAGGATGCGAAGAGAAAACACCACTTCAACACACCACTCTCTCTCTCTCTCTCACTCAACGTTTCTCGGATGCAGGCAGTCCGTCGCCTCGCACCTACTGTAGTCACAGAGTTGTCACAGAGTTGTCACCCCGTTTGATCCGAGCGCACAGCCAGGTTCGCCCACATGCCATAGTCCTTTGCAACCCTACGTCAACCCCGGACACTCAGCATCAGCTCGTCTGATTGACCAACTCCCTATCACCCTCCAGTCTCTCTGCTCGTTAGCCAATCCTCTGAACTTCGCTAAATCCCAGATTAGAGAGAGAATTGGTCGCGCTTACATATTTTATAGCACTCAGTACTTACGCGAGACAATCTGGATTATGTTGATATCCACCTAAAACAAAACAACAAACATTCACTGATAAAACCCTCAAATCATAACTCAAACATTAACCAAATATCACTTTTACTATTAAGGAAGGATACAATATACACGTCATATAGGTGGATACTCCAAACATAAATCCACAATGTAATACAACCTATGATAATTAGTATATACTCACAACAATAATCACAACATAAATCCCAAGCGTAGATTATAGAGAAAATTGGTCGCGCTTACATATTTTATAGCAGTCAGTACTTACGCGAGACAATCCGGATTATGTTGAAGCAGGAGGAAGAGAGAAGAAGTGCGTACAGTTGCATGGTCGGGCCGCGGTGTGGGAGACGTAGCCACTCTCCATGCATCGATCCAGTCATGCATCTTCTCGACCAATGAGATAGATAGAAGAGAGGCGCAGGTTTTAGCGCGGAAGGAAATCAAGAAATAAAAGATTACAATTACTCCCACACTTGCCAAGAAGGAGCAAGAAGAGATTACTGTTGCAATCAGAATTAAGGCGCGTCGGGAACAGAGCGCAGGGCAGGGCGCAGCAAAGCGCGTGCAAGTTAGGAGCATCGTGCAGTTCCAGCAGCAAAAATCCATCACAAAATTACGATGCCCCCAATTCCTAGCCCAATGACTCCTAACTCCCATATTTCAAAATTCAAAAAGACTTTTCCCGCTCAATGATTGCGCCAAAGTTCCCTTCCCCCTTTCCAGCAGAACAAGAAAGAAGCTATGATAACAGTTATTTTCGCACTCGCTTAGGCGCGTTCTAACTACCGACTGCCATGGGACCGAGTTTTCTCAAAAAGATGAGGGGCACTTGTGCAATTGAGTCGGCCCCTGCCATTCAACCCCCGAAATACAGTTGCACATAAAGTTTCGCGGCTCAGAAAGTAGTTCGTCACAGCACCAGCCATTGTGGTCCGGTCGCCCCAATGCTCCGAAAATTTCGTAGGCGATGACTGATTTCTCCACAAGGCTGGGATCATGTACTGACATTTTGATAAGTGTAAGTGTTGTGTAGAATAGGACTATTGTAGACTCTATAAGCAAAGTGAGATGGAGGCGATGTGAATGGTGGTGTTTACTTTTTTAATGAACTCAGTTCAAATCCACACAGCCATAAGTCAGGGTTGTAACTTTTGGTCCAAGTCGAATTCAGTGGTCAAAAGTCGTGTCTCTAGCTAAAGAGAGGTTTGAGAAAAGTCGTAGGGTCAAGGAGTATAGGGTCCAAAGTCAAATGAGGCCACCTGTGCCCCTATGTGAGGAATTTGACTCTTGGAAAATCAAGAGTCAGTCCCGACTTCGGAAAAGCAGACCCAGAGTCTAAGATTTCTCAAATTCTCAGCAGTCAACCATGGCCATATTGCATATGCACAATTGAAGGCTGTCTGCATTTGTTCCGGAAGATTCCAGGGCCAACTGGGTCCAGGCACATTCAGGTCGACAGCAAATCTGGGCCATTCAGATCAAGAAAAACTGGGCCATTGGGGGAGGCAAGCTGAGGCCAACCAAGGTTGGTCAATGCTATAAAAGAGCGGCCAGCCCTGGTGGCTGATTCATTCTGCCTTGCATATTCTGGTGCGTTGGGTGCTGCTGGGCGAAGTAGTGAAGAGAGTGAGGCTGGCACCAGAGAGAGGAAGAGAACACCAGCCCAGGACGGAGAGAGAGAGTGTGGTAGAGATAGTCATAGCTAGGAAGGGCACCTGCCGCCATAGTTATAGGAGAAGGAGAGACAGGGTGAGGAGGAGGGTGATAATGATGTCCATGGTTCCATCTCTCCATAATGGGCCTCGCTCCAGTACTCACCACATGCACCAAGACAAAAAACACAGCGGTGCATCTTTGCATGTTCTAGCAGAAGATTCATTCTCATTTTGGTGACTAGTGGAGCGGCTCCACCAGAGTGGGGTGCAGCTCCGCCAGAGTGAGGTGCGGCTCAGCCTGAGGGCTAGGGTCAAACCACCAGGACATTTCCCAGGCATTTTGCAGGAACACGCAGTGCATGCAAGCGCATTGGGCAGGATGTACCCGGTGCCTGAAATCCAACCAGGCAAATAGGGCCTTGCATGCTACACATTTCGTCTGGATGGATTTCAAGCAAAATGGCACCCTGGTACATCCCGCCCTGCACGCATGCTGCATTTTCACAAAGTGGATGGGAAACATACTGGTGGTTTAAACCACCAGTACTTCGCCCAGCTATCAGCCGTGGAAAAAAATAGAGTAGAAACCGTTTCTAGTCGGATGAATTTGAACGCTCCTGTAGTGGCCCGTACGTTTCCTAAAATTGTGGCTTGTTAACGACCACGACTTTAGGAAGTACTGGTGGTTTAAACCACCAGTACTTGGCCCAGCTATCGATGCCGAGCCTGGAATGCCCCTGCGTGCCGATTTTCGCCGAAGCACTGGGTACCGTTTCAATTTTTTTTTAGCTGGCGCTTCCAGCCATTGTGGTCCGGTACCCCGAAGCCCTAGCATATACGGGAAAGCGCCGCGGCCGATAGCTGGGCCATGTACTGGTGGTTTAAGGCGTTGCCACCCCTGGATATTTCATACGTGAGGGATACCCTTTATTTTTTTGAAGGATACTTTGATTGATGTACAGCCTTGGGCACCCGGCCCGATTACAATGATATAAACTCCTTTTTGGGAGAAAGAAGTAATGTGAGTATGCCCTCAAAGAGTCAAATTTTGTTGGTTGGACAAACCACGCTTGGGGCTCCCCCCTCTTTCCAATTTGCGAGGGGCGCCGTGAAGGTTTCCTGGTACTGTTATTATTGCAAGGGGGGGGGAGGGGGAATTATATGAAAAGAGACCTGTCAGCCCCCAATTGGACTCGATTCAATTTGATGTTATGTTTGTTGTATTGCCTTGGGCACTGGGACCGTTTGTAATTAAGAAAATCAGCAGTTCCTCTCCAGAGCATGGCCGGTCATGCCGTGCTCCCCAGAGGATTTGTGCAACAATTGTGAGGGACGCCAGACCCATTTCCCGGTATTGTTATAATCTGCAGTGAGCCCATTTTTTTCTTGGGGGGAGGGATGGGAGGAAGGACACAAAAAGGAGACCTGTCAGCCCCCAAGGGAACTCAATTGCTGTTCTATTTGTTGTATTGCCTTGGGCACTGGGTCTGTTTGTAATAACAAAAATCAGCAGTTCCGTCAAATGTAAAGGGGAATAGGATGTAAACTTTGTAAAGGGTTTTGCAGGGACAGACATAACAATAACCATACAGGGGGCTGCTGAAATAGGGCTGGGGTTAATAGATAAGGGGTCCTCCTAATAAGGGAAGGGTTATGCTAGCAGCTCCATGGGATGACGGAGCCCCAGGATGAGTGAATAATAACCACAGCCCCAGGAAACAACAAACACCAATCTCAGTGCAACATGATGTATCAACCGGACGCTGGACCCGGTTTCCAGCAGGTGCCGCTCCCCACCAATAGATGGAGCAGCCCGACAGGTAAGCCCTCAATTCTGATGGTTCTCTTACCACCGCCAGGGTAGAGGGATATCGCAAGGGCCATTCTCGGAAAAAAAAAAAAAAAAAAGGGAACGAGAAAAAAAAAAAACAACGGAAATGACCCCTCAGATTTTTGAAAGGTTTTTGCAAGCCTTGGGCCTGAACAAAATAAATTGTGACTATCCCGAAAGAAAAGAAACAAGAAAGTTTTCTGCAAATCTTAGATTTTTGGTCCTTGTTTTAAGGCACACACAAGAATGGAAGAGGGGTAAGAGGGGTATCCTCTCAGGGAACCGTTAGACCGTTAGAAATTAAATTAAGTCGTATCGAGTCGTATCGAGTCGTATCGAGATCATCTTGAAGGAGAAAGAGGGGAGAGAGAAAAGGAGAGAGAAAAGGAGAGAGAAAAGGAGAGAACGAGTTGATCAAGATCAGCATGATGTGTCTTCATCACAAGGATGACGTAAGCAGTGGAGCATTGACCCATTTTATCTTTTTCTTCTTTCTCCTGCCCATCCCCCCTTTTTTTCCCTTTCTTTCTTTTGAATGAGGCTGACCACCTTGAGGTATCCTCATTGAACTGACCTAGTATCCTAGGCACTTCAGAGTCAAAAAAAAAAAGAAAAAAAAAGAACAGTTATTTTAGTTTTGTTCTTTTTTTTTTTTTTTTTTTTTTTTTTTCCCCCCCTCAACTTTTTGGATAAAGTTATAGAAGGAGATACAGACACAATTCTGAAAGACATCTTTATTCCACCAGCATTGATTGCCCGGGGCAAACCCCGGGTATTGACTGAGTGGACTACTTCTGACTGGGTATGTAGGGGCTGCTGCAATACACTAACACTAAGCCCTCCGGTCTGCTCAGGCACACCCGCGCACACCCATGCGTCTTGAACCTTGATAGTCTCGAAGGAGCCTTCGGCGAGCCGCATCCGGGGGGCACCTGAGGGGCTTGTCTCAGGCATATCTGATCATGTTGAGATTATGTCTCACTCTTGCGGCCTCATCCGGGCATATCCAATCATGTTGAGATTATGTCTCAATCTTGCAGCCGAGTTATGTAACTTCCATCAGGGCTAGGGAGTGAGGGGGGAACGGGTCCGGGAACTCAGACGGGGGCCTCATTGGGAAGGTTGGGTCAATCTGGGTCCAGTCGTTGAAAATGAGTCTGTAGTCTCTCGGAATTCCTTGCTCTGTCCCAGCGGCCCTATCCCCTGTCCACTCAATTCGAGCCATCCATCCACCCTGTTGCCCGCCCAACCATTCTATACAGAAACTCGTGATCGCCCTCCTTATATCCTGGTCCGTCTGAAACATGTCTAACTGTGGTTTGAGGTCACCCCATCTTCGTGACAGTTCCATTTGCACTAATTCCTTTATCTGGCCTGTCAGTTCAGGGCCCTCTTAAACCCCTCCAAAACTAAAAGGCAGCGCTGCCACCAAAGCGCCCATAGGATAGATCGTCTACCCAAGCTATACAGGTTACTCACATAGGAGGGGGCATTTTCCATTGCCGGACAGTGCCCAGCCAGTATGGCTTGCCAAGACCATGGCCAGGGGGTGTCCGGTGTCGCTTTCCTCCAAATGCAGTCCCACCATCTCCACGTCAACGCAGCCACCGGGCATTGCATAAAGATGTGCTCGATAGTTTCGTTCCTTTTTCGCATTGGGAATGCTGCCAAGCACCGGTGACACCACGGGTGCGCGTTCCCTTTTTGTTCTAACTGCATGTGGTCAATCAGCCAAGCGTTGGTCGGCAGGCAGCGGTGGGCAATCTGCCATTGCAGCGACGTGATTTTTGATGGCCTGACTTTTGTTCCGTTAAACCATTTAATGGGTGTGAGGAGAGATCGATCCACATTCAGGTGCTGGGCCCATCTGTCGTTAATTCGGTCTCTTAGTGCTCTCTTGGGCCTGAGCATCCTATACATGGATTTGACAGATAAAGCATTAAGGTGGACTTTTTTTCCAGTTGCCGCTGCTGCCCCCCGGGTCGTCTGCCATTGCCATTCCTCGAGATCGATAGGAAGTTTGTGTATCGGCATTTGGGGAAGAAAGACCTTAAAGTCTTGTCCTTCTCGCAACACACTTACTCGGTACACTTCGGCTTTCTCCCGCCACTCCAACGGATTGCGAGAGCCTCGGAGCTTCCCCCCAGGCCCGATTGTGAAATATTCCACCAAAATATCAGATTGTCGCACCTAGTGGATCTGGCCTATCCATGTGATATCTCCCAAAAAAGCGACCCAGTCTACTTCCTCCAAGGTGGGGCCTTTTTTTAGGACCCTGTACCAAGCCAAGGGGATCGCTTTGATGATCATTTCCAAGTGCTGCTCCGTATGGCAACTGTACATGAGGGTCTCTTGAAGCTGTGATGCTGATTTCCAATCTTTCCTCCCCTGATCCCACAGATGCTCGACCCGAAGTACCCCATTCTTCACCCATCCCTTCTAGGGGGCCGTTGAACTGTTCAAAATCTGCCCGTGTTGGGAGGTGATCCACCGATTTCCGAACAGTGGTTCCCGGCTCACTTCCTCCCAGCGCTCCGGTGCCTGTCTTTCGGGAAGGGGAAGCCTGCGCCAACTTTTAAGCAATGATGGTCAAAATTGGTCCGCTGTTTGTCCCTGGATCTTGCGTGGGATTGACCAGTAGCGGTCCTCTATCCATGTGAGCGGACTCACCTTTGGTGGAGCCGGTGGGGCCAACCTGGCGGTGTGTTCCTGAACTCGTGTCGTGGGATCAATGATGCCCAGGCCCCCCGCCCTTTTCGGTTGTATAACTGACTCCCATGCTACCCTACTAATGACATTGGCCCTCTCATCATCTCCCCTCCATAGGAAGGCCGCCACTCTGGATCTAAGCGCTTGAAAAACATTCTTGCTCAAGGGCCAGAGCACCGACGTATACCACTGCGTTGCAAACACTACATTGTTAATGGTCAGCGCCCGACCAAAAATGGAAGTATGCTTGTTCCGCCAGTCAGACAACTTGGCTAAGGCTGGTGCCAAGATCCAGTCGTCATTTGAGGGAGGGTGACCCAGGGCAGTCAATGATACTAATAGAATTCGAACGGGGGCCTGCAAAGGGAGCTAGTGTATGTTAGGAGAGTCCGGTGGTCAACCGCCTTGATAGTGGATCCACCACCCCTGGGTTATATTCTCCCAGTTCACCACCATGTCAGAAACATGGGCAAACCTATTCATTAGACTTTGAATCTCCCTCATGTTCTCCTGAGCAGCGTCCACTACGATGGTGAGGTCATTTGCGAACAGTGAGCATACCAGGACCGCTTCCTCGGGGATTCTCGTAATCTGATTTTTTTTTATGTTCTTGTTAACCCGGAGGTTGGCCGATAAGACTTCCATAATAATGAGAAAGAGGAAAGGTGCTATAGGATCGCCCTGGCGTACCGACTGCTCTAACTTGATTGGGGGGCTAAGGGTCCGGTTTATTTGCACCCTCATGATGACATTATAGTGAAGGATGCATATCCACCTACGGAAAATTCATTTTTTCCACGCATTTGTCTAAAAAGAACCAATCCACATGATCGGAGACCTTCTCAAAATCGATGAATATGAGGGCTGCATTTTGCTTAGATTGTCGGGACAGCTGAAGAACCTCGTTGACCAGCAATATATTTTCGTGAATCTGTCTGTGCTGCATGAACCCTGTCTGTGATGGATGGATCACCCTTTCTAAGACTCGGATCATCCTATTTGCCAAGGTTTTGGCCAGCATTTTATAGGTGACGGTCAAGAGGGTAATGGGTCTATAGTTTCGTATATTGAACTTGTCCCCTTTTCCCTATACTCTTAAAGACTACAAAGGGCCCAGCGTGACGCCCCGTGCTGGGCCCAGCGAATAAATGTTCGGAGGCCGAATGGCGGAGCGGGACTGACGGCGAGCGGGACTGGCACAATACTATTCCTCGCGCGTGGTGCCGCAGGAGACCCAGGGGGGCGCGACGGTTGGGGAGGCCGGTAGCCGGGACGGGCGCGGTCGTGACCGGGGAGGGGGGGGGGGGGGGGGGGGGGGGGGGTGGGCGGTCGGTATCGGTGCGACTTTATGATTTTCGCTACCGTTTTTTCTCGCGCCGCGCCGGGGGGAGGTTGGGAAGTAGCATGTTCTAGCTGAGCCGGGACGGGCGCGGTCGTGACCGGGGGGGCGGTGGGCGGTCGGTGTCGGCGCGTCTTTATGATTTTCGCTACCGTTTTTTCTAGCGTCGAGCCGGGGGGAGGTTGGGAAGTAGCACGTTCTAGCCGAAGATTGAACCAGGTAGTGTATGTTTTCATGTTATAGCCGAAGATTCATTGGATGTTGCCCATCCTATCGATGAAAGTGGCATGGCGCGAGTCGCGAGGTCGGAGAGTTATCGTCTCTCTCTCTCTCTCTCTTTCTCTCTCTCTTTCACACACACACACACACACACACACACACACACACACACACACACACACACACACGAACGATTCATTCCGATTTTGCTAA
Source organism: Chara braunii (assembly GCA_003427395.1). Classification (NCBI taxonomy): domain Eukaryota; kingdom Viridiplantae; phylum Streptophyta; class Charophyceae; order Charales; family Characeae; genus Chara; species Chara braunii. Next base: position 3,777,864 of record BFEA01000069.1, on the reverse strand, counting down.
AAAAAAGTGGCAGTGTATATTTCCACGTTTCAGTTGAAGATTCATTCCGTTCTTGCTCATCCTATCGATGGAATGTGTGTGTGTGTGTGTGTGTGTGTGTGTGTGTGTGTGAGAGAGAGAGAGAGAGAGAGAGAAAGAGAGAGAGAGAGAGAGAGAGAG
>BFEA01000069.1:3753651-3773775 GCA_003427395.1 Chara braunii | reverse complement strand
AGAGAGAGAGAGAGAGAGAGAGAGAGAGAGAGAGAGAGAGAGAGAGAGAGAGCAAACGACAAGCACCGATGCCTGCCAAACACAACATGGGAAGAAACAAAGAGAGAGAGAGAGAGAGAGAGAGAGAGAGAGAGAGAAAGAAGGAAAGACAGACATGAAAGAAAAATGAGACGCCATCAGCGAGTGTTGCTGTGCGCCACGACGGGTTCCACTCGTTTGTAAAAAAGGGACAGTACCCCTTGGCCGACTAACTCCCCCATGTCCCCTCTGCGCCAAACTTCGTTATAATATTCCATCAGATCAGGGCTCATACAATCCCACATTGTTTCCCAAAATTCCTTCGGCAGGCCATCCAATCCGGTTTTTTTTTCCTCGCCCATCTGTAGGAGAGCCGTCCATATCTCTTCCTTGGTCAGGGGGGCTTCGAGCCGCTCCATCTGTTCAGGGCAGATGGATCTGTCGATAGGTTGAAGAAAGTCCTCGACCTATTTCCGACGGGACTCGTCGTCAGTTGGGAAAATATGAGTGGCGAAGAGATCCTTGAAAAAGTCTCGTGCGATTTTGATGCATGCTGCGATTGTGGTGATAGGGTGGGTTTCAGACCCCCCTGGTCCATAAAGTGTTTCCACTACTGTGCGCTTGGCTCTAGCCTGTGCAAGGCCGAATAATTTTGTGTCCATTGAGCCTTCAGTGGTATAGTGAGATAGTTTGTATCGAATTCTAGCTCCCTGCCATCGATATTGACCTTGCTGAAGTAACCGGGTTTTTAATGGTATGAACGTAGTGTTCCAGGTCTTGTGATGCTGGCTGTTGTTCTTCCAGCTTCTGGAGTTGATTCATCAGGTCTATTTCATGCCGATTCCGCTGTTTGGCCAATTCTTTGGAAAACTCGTTACAGTTTTTTGTCAAGAAAAATAGGTCATTATTAAACCATGTGAGAAAGAAGTCTACCTCTGGGTAGCGTTCCTTCCAATATGTCCAGACCTGGGTCAAATACTGTTGGAATGATTTGAGTCGAAGCAGGGAGGTGTTTTGTTTGTAAAAGCCCGGGCCTTGGTCCGGCCTTTTGCGAAAAGTCAGTGCTATCATGCACATCTTATGGTTCAGCCCGGGGTAGGGGCTAGATGGGAGAATTGCAGCTAACGTTAAACTGCCCGCCAGATCCTCCGAAATGAGAATCAAATCGATCCTAGATTTGGAAAGTCTAGTGGAATCATTGTTTCGGATGCATGTGAAACTCCGCTTTGTCGGAAAAAAAACGGCGATAAGTATCAAAGAGGGAAAGAGAACTGCACAGTCGGTAGATTATGCCCTCATCATCCTCCGCCTGTTGCATGGTGGATGGGAGGACATGCCAACGATCTAACCAACGATCCGGTGCTGCGTTAAAATCTCCGGCGAAGATGACAGGGATACCTTGCGGAATTTTAACTTGAAATTTTCGGAAAAAATCCTCGCGTTCCGCTGTGGTATTCGGGGCATAAATAAAAAAAATGCATACCACTTCTAATTCAAGTGCTCCCAGCAGTGAGACCCATCGGCCCTCCTCCGTGTCCCTTTCTTAGTGTAGCACCTCTAGTCTGGAGTCTGGGGGGATCCATATCGCAGTTCCCGCACTTGCTGGACGTGGTGCATGTGCCCTATAGGCCTGGTGTGGCCAGACCGCCTTGTGCGCTCTGTTGTGTTCGGGGGAGTCTGTCAGGTGTGTTTCCTGGATACAAACCACATCCGGCCAACTTCGTCTTTCGACCCCCTGGAAAAAATCCCGTATAGCTTGCGACTTGTCTGGGCAAAGTGTGGTCAGACCGTTGACGTTAATGGATCTGAGATCCAGGTCCGCGTTACAGAGGGTGCTGCGCCAGGCTTTGTTTTGTCCATATAACGCTTCAACCCATACCGTGCCCATTTCGGCGTGATTCCCCCTTTATCAGTCCTATAGGTAATGCCACGTAAAGTGATCCCATGCTACCTCTTCATTTATGATATTTTTTCGGGCTATGGATCACAGAGCGGTGATGATCTCTGTGTCGGGCCAGATGTGAACGATGCACCAGACCCGATGCCAGGTTTCCTGCCAACTGGCTGGATGAGATAGCCCGTGGGGTAGCCCGTGCTCCAGCACCTGTTGAAGGCTCGGCTGCTGTCCAACAATTCAAACAGGTCGACATATGTTTGATCCTAGAACTCAGTGGACAGGTGAGTAAGGTATGCATAGTGGCCTTTGAATTGTTCGTAGAGCCACTCCATAAGGACCTTCATTCTGTCCTCTGTCTCCCCTTGTGTCTCAGCTGTAGGGTGGGTCATGATCACGTCCGACGGCGGTGAGGCGGTTTAGGTCGCCAGGGGGTCTGGCCCTTCCACCTCCATTGGTTCTGGACCAAAGACTTGTTGGAAGGGATCTTCTGCTCGCGGGGGCCTGAAAGAGTATTGTCTACATGGATGTTCCTCCAGGTCTTGTGCAGCCTGTGTTGTTTCCAGGTCGGTGCACCCTAGTGTGCTTGACTCTCTTTCTCCCCCTCCCCCCTCGTGGGCGGGTTGCTCCATCTGTCCTCCCCCCTCCCCCCTCTCTGGTCCTTGTCAGGACCCAGATTGCTCTCCTTGCTGCTCCTGAGTACCAGTCATGCCTCCTTGTAGAGCCCTCCCTCATTCATCACCTCTTCTTTTTGCACCGACGGCCCCGACCCTTCTGAACCCAGTACTGCGTGATCCTGTCGTTTTCCTTTCTGCTGCTGGAGGTCAACCTTGTCCGTCTTCAACGCCCGTCCCCCCTCCCCTGCGTCTCCTTGCTGTACTCCCCCGTCTGCTGCGAACCCTTGTTGTACAGATTGCACCCGACCCCCAATTCCCAGCGCTGCGAAACGGTTAGTGTCTCGAGCCGGGCTTTCCTTGTTTACTTTTTCGGAAGTTTTTTCGATATTTCGGGGCCGGGTTCGGAGTTTTTCCTGTTGTCTTTTTCGGGGGGATTACTTGCCATGTCTCTCTAACCTCGGTTCTATCGAGGAAGGCTTCTGGTCTTGGTTCCCGTGTGTTTCCCGTATCGGGAGTGCCCTGGGAATGCTGTTGAGTTCCCAGATGTTCTTCTACTGAGTGTGGGGGTGACCAGTGATCCGGGGGTTTGCTCCCCTAGTTATTCGGGGGTTTGCTCCCCAAGTCAACCTCTTCTTTTTTTTCCCATTCCCACCCCCTTATTCCTCCCTGTTCATTGACTTCATCTATATAAACCCAGCCCTCGTGGCCTGGGTCAACTGTCCGCCAGTGCGTAGCACAAAAGGGGTCACGGAGCAAGCGGCCAGTGGTCTTCATGCGTCTGGCCGGATGGTGGGGCCAGTCAGTATCTGCGACTGCATAGCCATACTGTTGGCATTTAAAACACCACGACCGACGCTTGTGGGCTCTGTGAATTTTGAAGTCCTTGCCCCCAATACGGAATGGGATCAAATCGTCAATCTGAAAAATGTAGTCCTCTGGCAGATTTAGTGCTAACATCAAATAATCGTCCCGAGGCGCGACATACGCCGGGAGTGGTTCTATAAAGTCGACGATATCGTATTTTTGCGCCAGGTCTTGAATAAAAGCCACCTGGATTTCGATCGGGACATGTCTGTACTGGACCCAATAGTAATCCGCCATGAGCTGATCTCGTTTTTCCTCCCTGCTTTGTTGTTTTTGAGGTGACCATGGATAGATTCTGACTTCGGACCGGCCGCAGCGTACGCTGCACCACGTGTCCATCAGTCTTTTGTCCGCATCGAACATGCTAATTACGGTGAATACTGACGACGAGATTGGCTGTATCAGGAAGTAATCCCGGACCCCTTCCTCACTTCCTTTAAGGGTCGCGAGTCTTTTCCTGATCCAACCAATTTTATCGTTGGCGGACTTGTATGCAGCGTCGTCATAGAAGACCCAGTTACTTCCATGGCGTGTGTATAGCTCGTCTCGTTCGCGGATTTTGTCTGCCGGCAGGGTTTTGACTTGGAGCTTTTTCCCCCTTTGGTGAACCAGGCGGTCCTCTGATTTGGTAAGCAACCTAGAGAGAAAGTAGGCACTGGCAGTCGTAACATTCTCGAGGGGTATCTGCCAAGTGCGGTCACCGGACTCTCCTTCTCCCCGCTGAATTTTCAAGGATTCGCCACTGTACATACGTTTCACCTTGCCTACCCAGGACGATGAAGACGAGACTGAAGTCCTCTGTGATTCTATCCGTTCTTTGGTAGCTTGTAGTTGTTTTAGGGGCTGAGCGGGTGAGGTTGTCTCCTCTCGCTGTTGTTGCTCTCCGGGGTCTGTCATAACTGTGTCCTGTTGCTGTTGCGTTCCATAACAGATGTGGTCTTTCCCCATGGCCGAGTGGCGCATCGCCCCTTGATGGAAGATTGTTCTGGGCCCGGCCCTCTTCCCTCCTTGCCCTATCGTCATGCTAGCGAGGCTGTGTGCACGGGGTCTGTTTTTCTCTTCCCCTGCTTGTCCTTCACCAGCCGACAGATTCTATTGCAGCGCCCCCCTCTGACCCCTTCTCTCCTGTCCTGACCTGTCAACGCTGAGTGTGGCAGTAGAGAGTCAGAAATGGAGTTGTCTGCCGAAGGAGAGAAGCGTTTAGGTTGGCAGGAAAAAAAAAAAAAAAAACCCTTCCTCGCACGGCTTGTGTGTGATTGGTGTCAACAACAGGACTAGGCGGTTTGACTCGGGATAAGATCCATGCGTGGGATGGGGGGGTCGATCGAGGGTTGGGGGGAGGGAGAAGGGAGCAGATTTATGGAGGGTGGGGAGCAATTGATGCCAGGGTTTGGCTGTGCGCACCAGTGTCGGCTTTTTCCTGTATTTCTCTGCCGTTGCCTTCATTGATTGCTACTTCTCCCTCCTCCACCGTGTGTTGTTTTCCACACGGGGCCCCGTGAGGAGGGAAGTGGTAGCTTCTCTACTTGTCGCTTCTCTCTCCTTGAGCAGCTCTGATCGCCACGTTGCCCTCTCCTTCTCTGTCCCCCCCTTATGCCTGACTGGCCAGCCGGACCTGCTCCCTTCCCCTTCCGCTTTAACATCCCCCTTAGTAGCACACTTTTTGAGCTCCTCTGATCGCGACGTCGCCCTCTCCTTCTGTGCGAGCGACGCTCCTCCCCCCTTGTGTCAATTTCGCCAGGTGTCCCCCGTTGTTCCGATCTCCTTCCAACACCCCGTTGCTCCGATCGCTGTTTCCCTCTCCTTCCGCACCTCCCTTTCCCTTGACTCGCGCAATGCCTATTGCTCTTTTTTTTCGGATCCACGAGTCGAAGGCATCGCCCCCCGTCTCCTGTCGCCAGCACGAGTTCCACTCATAGTTCTGCTCCCAACTCCCCTCTCTTCTGGTGTGACTTCCTTTGTTGTGATCTCCAGGCAAAGATCCCCCAGTCTCCGCTATGTCCGACTATCTCCGCCTCATTGCTGCTTGTTACTAGAGCCCCACGCCTTCCGGATTCGCTCCCTGCATTCCGGCCATGTGGATGGTTTGACCAGCTGCCTCTCCGGGGGCACCACGTGTCTCCTCCCTTCCTCCTACTTCCGACCGCCCCGCCGCACGCAGCGATGGCCAGTCAGCCCTTACTCCCGCTCGCTGGCGTTCCTCTGGTGTGACTCCCTTTGTTGTGATCCCCAAGCGAAGATCCCCCAGTCGCTGCTATGTCTGATTATCTCCGCCTCATTGCTGCTTGTGACTAGAGCACCAGGCCTTCCAGATTCGCACCCTGCATCCCGGCCATGTCGGCGGTTTGACCAGCCACCGCTCCGGGGGGCACTACTAATACAGGCGCCTCCACGTGTCTCCTCCCTTCCTCCTACCTCCGACGCCCCGCCGCGCGCTGCGATGGCCAATCAGCCCATACTCCCGCTCGCTGACGTTCCTCTGGCAGCACCCGCGATGGCAGACTCCGCTGGTCTCCTTCCGCTGCTTTCCTGGCGACAGTGCGAAGGTTTGCGCTTCGCCCACCTTGAACCCGTCGTGGTGGTAGCGCTAAGGGGGCGCTTCTATTTTTGTTTTGTTCAATCCATTCAGAGTTGTTTTTTATTCATTCGATACCATCAGATCCGAACTTAGGTCTCTTTCTCGATATGTATAACGGATGCTGGACCCGGTTTCGAACCGGTGCAGCTCCCCACCAATAGATTGGAGCATCAGCAGATGGCCTGCTTGAAGTGGCTGCTCTTATCACCACCTCGAGTAGGTTCAAATCAGAGTCAATCGAAGAAGGAAGGGCCCTTGCAGAGCGGCTTATGCAGGTTGAGCAGATGGGCAGACAGAAGGGGCGAACAGAGGCAGCCCCAATGACAGCACAGTCACTAGATTGAGCAAAGAGGCCTGGGAGGCCAAACAGAGGGGAATGTCCGGCCGACTGGAGGGGACAGAGATGCAGGGCAACGATGGATGCATGGGAACCACATATTAGAAAGAAAGGCCTCAGACAAAGAGAGATGAGGGACTGGGAACAGGCATCGACAGGGGGCAACTCGCAAACCGAGGGCAGGCCTTCTGGCCCTCTTTGGATTCCACCGGTGAAAGCCCCAGCCTTTCCAGGGGCCAGGTCAACGAATCGAGATAGAAGCGTTGATCACAGCACACTGGGGAAACTCCAATCTTGGGAAGCTTAGGGTCACAGCACCAGGGGCCAGGGGAAGAAACAGCGAAAAGACAGAAGAAATGTGCAGAACAGGTGTGGACAGGGTAGGGAGCAGACCTCGACGAAAGGGAGATGTAAGTGTGATTAGAGTTTTTTGAGCCACTGAAAGTATCATCATCCTGAGGGTCTCAACCATGATAGGCATCATGACTGAGCCATGATGTCAGCTATGCTGGTAGCCTGGTACTGACTGTGAACTCTATTTAGATGCGTATTGGGTGTAAGCTCTCTCACAACCAAAGGGAAGGGATGCACATACCCTGATCTGGGACAGACCGAGGGGACCAGCATGGGTACTGACAAGAAGGGATGGACTGTTGGTCTGGAAACTCCAAGTTGGCTGGGCCAGGAAAAGAGGGAGCTCATCGACAAGTAGAGGGTAACACTGACAGTCTAATGGGAAGGAAGTGACCTATAGAACAGACAGTAAAGGCCATAGCCCCAGAAACGGATGGAAGTCGTTAAACGGTATTGTACGGTAGCATCCAAGGGATATGCTCCCCTGCAGCGAGCAGCCACAAGGCCCACAGCCAAAGGGAAGGGCTGCACATACCTGGATTAGGGCAGAGGGGAATATCAGGGATACTCGAAAAAGGGGTAGACTAAGTCCGGAAACTCCAGGAAGTAGGCTGGGCCAGGGGAAAGCGGGAGCTCTACGATAGGAAGGGTAATACGTGCAGGCCTAATATGGGAAAGACGAGAGCTAACAGACAGATAAAGGCCACATCGCCGGTAACAGATGGAAACAAATAAAACTGTATTGTAATGTTGTCTTTAAGGGACGCTGGACCCGGTTTCCAGAAGGTGTTGCTCGCCACCAATAGATGGAGCAGCCTCACAGCCAAGCCCTCAACCCTGGCCGGTCTCTCACCACCGCTGGGATAGTGGGCTTGCAATGAGGCTTCCTCTCTCTCTCCAAAAAGAAAAAAAACACTGAAAAAAAAAGATGATCTGAATGCGTCATCTTAGGAGAAAAGAAAAGGGCAGCAGCTGCCCAGGTGCTCTAGTTGCCATCTGTTTCCATGTGGATTTGAACTCAGGGCTGTATTTCAACAGTTTGTGGGCGTACCAATGGGAGTACCAACTGAGATAGTTTTCCAGATTCACCTCTTGACAACGCTAATCAGAAAATAGATCATCACAGCACAGGCCGGCCATGAACGACACAACGGAGAGGGCAGCAATGCCATGTCTGTTGTCGGACGTTCAACAAACGACGACGGAGAGGGCGGCGAAGGCAGGAGTCTTGTCGGGCGTGCAACACGTGACGACACGCCAGGGAGTATGACGTGTGCAGAAACAACTTCTGCGACATAGTGAAGGTGCCTCCGGGAAAAAAACATTTGAATTTCATTACCGTTGCAGATTTACCTCAAGCGCGGGAGATCGCATGACGTCGACTGAAGACAACGACACCACCCTACGGAGGCCGAGCACCAACAGTAACCGTCGGAATCCGTTGGGAGGCTACACAGACGTTGGAGGGTGGGGATATCTGTGCTCACACCGTCGGGCCACGTATGGACCACTGAGAAACCGAAACTCTCCGTCGACGCATGTCCTGGGACTCGGAGAATCGTGGTTCTTCGAGATAAGGAAATTTTGGCTGGAGCCACAAGGACACCATAAGGAATTTCCCTTGTGGCGTTTTCACATTTTTGTTTACACTTTCATCCCCAAGGATAGGTGGAGCGAGCGCCTCCTTGTGTGCATTTAACGTCCCTCGGGAGTGTCTAAAGACGCCCTAACACGACACTGACATGTATAGCTACCCGTGACTTGAGAGGAACCTTCGAGCAAAGTGAGAGGGAGAAAGAGTAAAAAATGTTTGAAGGAACGCTGAGAATCGACATGCTAGATACACAGTGCTTAGACTAGTATGAGTTATCGAGCATGGTGTACCACCCGGTTGAAGAAGGACGATAAGATCCGCACACTATTCTTCCCAAGTCTCATCCAGGTTGAAATTCAACATGTCATTAAGCCGCAATGCTTTTAGGCACGTGGCTGTAGAGGAACGCACACAACCCTCATCAGCAAAAGAAAGCCACAGCATGTCTCCACCAACCCTTACATTCCAAGTTGTTGCTGCTGCGTCTGGCATGTTATTCTCTATGTTGTTGATGTTGATGTTGTCACTATTGTTGTTGTTGCAGTTGTCGATGTTGAAATTCTGTTGTCTTTTTTGTTGTCTCTGTTGTGACTGGTATTGGCGACGCCCCGCAAAGAAAATTATTGGCGGTTATCAACCGGTTCTCAATGGTCACGCAATCATGAGAAGAGAGTCGTTCGTCAAGGGAGATATGTTGAAGTTGCCGGTCTTCAAAACCTCCCTGGCGAGCGTGTGACAAGCCAGGATCCGTACTCAACGGCTTTCCATACCGTTAGGAGAAAAATCCCAAGTAAGCGTTTAAGCACGGATTCTGGTTGATTGAGGAAAGCAGGGTCTATTTTCCTTTTCCTTTTCTTCTTCTTCGTTTTGGAAGGGGGGGACGAAACAAAGACTAGTATTTTTCAGAACTGCCCCTGATGACTTTTCCGTGCGGATGGTTAGCGACCGCGATGAGAAATCCAAGAAACGGGTAGGAATTAAGATGGGCGGAAATCTTGATTTCTTGCGTAATAACACGCGCACAACCGTTTTTTAAATTTTTGCACAACGCGTAAACCAGTTCCCTCGCTTTGCGTCTCTGCGCCATCTTCCCTTCTTGCTGCGCGCTCCCTTCTTGCATGTTTCTTCATCTTCCTGCGAGCGAAGTCCGATCCTCTCCTTACCCATCATCGCGAGCGATTGGCTGTGTAGTTGGGATGGTCGGATCAATCTGGTGCAAGCGAAAAGCACACACCACTTGAGCGACCACCCCAATTACACGGAACTTTCGACCCGCCTCTTTCGATCCTCCGGAAACTTGGCCCTTCTTATGTCCCGCTATCTACACCCCTTGCGATCCGCACCTCGCGCTGACACCCTGCCGCCTTCCACGCTATAAATTATTGCAGCCCCTTCCTCTCCCTCTTTTTGATCTCGGCTGCAATGTGTGCGAGCTATGCGTAAGGTCCGCGGCGTCGAACATGCTTGACGTGCCCCAGGGCGGGCGGAGTGACGACGTGGGACAGACTTAGCGGCAGACTTGGGGTAAGTCGGAGTGACCGAGTGGCAGTGGAGATTGAACGCCACCAGCGGCAGGGCCTTGTGGCTATGGTTGGCGGAGATTCGGATTGATTGGGGACTGTGCCCAGGGAGGCCAACCGTGTTTGAAATTTTGAATACTGAGGGACTCGCTTTTATCTCCATTGCTACTCTGTCCAAGTGTGATGTGTGCAAAGTCCTGAGGTGTGGGTATTTTGTTGCATGCATGTTGTGGTGTGAGAGAGTCTATGGATGTTGAATGTCTCACTATCCAAGATAGATAAATAGGTAGATGCATGGGCGTTCATAGGCGCAACTCTGGGGAGTGTTGGGCCTCGACCGTCTGCATGGATGAATGAGTGTGTTGGATCTCCCTCCGTCCCCGACCCCCTTTCCGATCCTAGAGCCGCGTGTATGTGCGGGGATCGGCGCTAAACTTTTTCCTCCCCTCCCTTCGTGCGCGCAGGAGATCCGGGTCAATTGGGTTGTTGTCGCCTCACGACTTACGCTCGACAACCGGGGGGATCAGTCGCACGCATCTCCGGATTGCGGCTGATATCTCTGCGACTCGATAGCGGTCACATTCGTCCTATTAACTAAACAGTGATCATGACACCGAATCTTTAAGCCCGCATTCGGATTGACGCAGAGAGAGAGAGAGAGAGAGAGAGAGAGAGAGAGAGAGAGAGAGAGGCGAGTTCCATTGATATTTGCATGGTGTCAGCGTTCGTCTCGACGGACGTGAGCACGGGTCATTGCCCGTGCTCAACCTTCGCGTCGGTCCATCATAGCATGCTACCGTCCTTCCCCTTCGCAGACGACGACAACGTGTACTGCACTGCGAACGTGTGGAACACTCTGCGACGAACTGAGCAGATTCATCTCTCTAACCCCGCTAGGGCCTGCGACATAGGAGGGAGTGGGTTTGTGTTGATTGATTGGTTCTCTTTCCCTTCCCTGATCCTGCCCTACATGTTGAACGATCTGACAGTGTAGCCCTGGTCCACGGCCCATGCCACGTGGCGGCCGTGGGTTAACTGTCGCTGGTGTCGCCAAAGAGATTTTTGTTTTTGGCGAAGATTAATCCTGGGATACGACGGTGCGGCTCGATTCCTAGAACTCTCCGGCAATGCGAGCGTGCTCTCGGCTAACTTCTGGACCTGGGTTCCCCCAGCCCCGCCTACACTAAGCGACGCTGCACTGGGACGTCCGCGCGGACTCGATGAATCTGACACCAAGGCCTGAAAACTCCATTCCTATGGGGCTTCCGCCATCGAGTTAGCATGAACCTAGCAGCAAAGGGGCGGCGAATTCTGCTTCCCCCGGTTCTTTTCCTTTTCCTTCTGGTTTTCTCCATGGCCGGTCTGGTAGCAGGTCGCTTGCAGCCCCCTCGGCCGAGCGTAAGTTTTTTTCTTTTTTCTTTTGAAAACCGGACAGAACCTGTTGCTTCGAAATAACCTCTTTCCCTCCCTTGTCTCTCTCCCTCTCTCTCTCTCTCTCTTTTGCCACTGGCGACGACCCAAATTCAAGAAATGCCTTGGTACGAAACAAGATTCTCCCGTTCCGCCCGGGCAATTCAACCCCACCGGCCAAAAATCCTCGGCCACACCCCTAATTACTCTGATCGGCGTTCATGGGTACGGGACAATGCGCGAGGTGTGAGGTTGTGCATCACACAAGCATCGTCCTTGGTTGATATAGCCGACCCACCAAATGCCTTGTCAACCAAGGCTGCTTGCACGATCAATCCCCGCTTTGACCGCCCCTCAAGCTCCTCTCACAAATCACGCCCTTCCTCAAAAACAGCATAACATTCGCTTGTGATAAGATCCTTGCACTGCCAACCTATAAGGTCACCGAGTTGGGGGGCGGGCCCCTCCTCAATCTCCCAGAAGCTATTTGGCACCCTCGGCCGCGGCCGCCGCCTGGTAGGCCGCGGCTGAGGAGGCCGGCCGCGAACCCGCAGCCGAGCTCGCACGCGGCCGCGCCATGCCCAGGCGGGGGCGTGCGCTTAAAATCGGCGTGCGCGCTCGGCCTGCGCACGTCGACCGCTATCGGCCTATACAAAAAAAAAAATTCAAAAATTTGGGGGGGTGTTTTTTTATGTGTGACAAAAAAAAGAAAAAGAAAAAAAAAATCAATTGATTGATTGTTTTTTTATTGACCGATTGATTGATTGATTGTTTGATTGATTGTTTGTTTGATTGATTGATTGATTGGTTGATTGATTGATTGATTGATTGATTGATTGATTGGTGGGGGACAGGTCCTCCCTCCCCTCCCCCCGACACGCACACACACACACACACACACACACACACACACATGCACTCTCTCTCTCTCTCGCGCGCGCGGGCGCGCGCGCACGCACGCACACACACACACACATACATACACACACACACACACACAAGAGGACACAGACACACACACCAACCCCAGCCTGGCCCCTTTTTTTTGTTGATTTGTTTTAAATTTTTGCATCCTCATTTTTTTTAGACACCTAATTTGCCAACAAAAAACCGAAAATAATTAAAAAAAAAAAAACATCACAACTCAGGGACCATATCCCTCATGATAAAAAATGCCAGAAAAAAATTCATGCTTTTCGTTTTTTTTTAATTTACATTTTGTATAAATCGAATTTCGTTTTTCATTTTTTGAAAATCTTAAACAAAGTCGGATTCCAAAATAAAAAACATAGGATTGTAGGGTTTTCCAAACCCTACACCCCTATATTTTTTTTAATTTTTTTTTACATATTGTTAGGGGTAAAAAAACAATATTAAAAAAACAGGCTGCGGGTTCGGCCTCATAGGCCGTGGACGCGGCCGACTTTTTCAGCCGCAGCGGCCGAAATGCCCGCGGCCTAGGCCGCGGGTGTCACATAGCCCAGAAGGTGTTATGAACTTGGTTGTCTGACGATTTTTACCACCACTCACACACAGACAGTCTCATACACGCTCATTCATGCATAAGAGAAGGGGGAGAGGAGACAAAGTCCAAACTGTTCATAAATCAGAGTATGTAGCGGAAGTTCAGCCATGCACAGATGCGGAGAAGACACTGCGTGATTCTCACTCTTTGACAACCTCCCAACAACCAATCACAAGAAGAAACCTGCGAGGATAACAATTGGAATTCACATTGATGTTGAGCCAATTAACCAGATATCGTTACAGAGTGTGTTCCAGTATCTCGCCACACTCAGAACCCCACACTCCACTCTCTATCCTACACCCAGCTAGTAGCGCACAACCGAAACAGCCTCCCAGAGGCCAACTCCAACCACCCAGATGAAGAACAAATCCTGCGATGAAGTCTTAAGTGTCGATGGACAACTCTGACGAAGAAACAAGCAGCTATGGTTGCCGCCACCCACAAACACTCAGTGAAGAGCGTCATCATAGCCTGGCCAAACGCAGATACCCCCAGGGTAGATGCGCTGAGGGTGCCCCAACTCCGGCAACCTTCAGAAGGGCCAGCTATGGCCGCCGTCCTAGGCAAGGGTCTCAGGATGCCGCCTGCAGACAATTGTCACCGCCAACTTGCTTGGCTTCTTCGAACGCTGCGTCGCGAAAATGAACAGCCAAAAGTCCTAAATCGATTTTCCTAAACTATTAATAGACCTCTACTACTCTAGCCTAGACCTATACCAGACTGACTGGACCGACCGGTACCGTTCCAGTTTCGGCCTCTCGGCCTCTCCCTACCCGGCTATAGGCTATAGGACCGTCTATCAGTATAGACCCTTCGGGCCTGTCCGTCCTAGGGGTAGCCCCGGTCTGCTATACGCAGTAACGGTAGCTGTAGGAAATTTGGCTTAGTACTGGGGCTATATTTCCCATATTTGCAGATATGTCCCTAACGAATTTTCCATACAGGTATGTCTCTCGGTTAGCCCTCAACCAAACAAAATGACGAATCTAACCTACGACTGTTACTGTACAGGCTTGCAGTCAGTCTCGGCAGTCAAAATCAGCAAGTCGTTGCAGGCTTACCCCCCCGGGGAGCGAGGACCTCCGAGCTAGGGATGCAAGCGAGGTGAACGGCGAGGAAGGTTGCCCTTCTGAGCCGCTTCATATCGCAGAACAAATGACTTTGCTGTCTTGAGAAGTTCCCTCTTGTAGAACCATCGGTTCTCAGTAGGAGGCTAGAAGGCGAATCTCACAAGATACTGTCGATCGGGCCCTGTGCCCCACTCATCCTCAATCCATTCCACGACATATCCCTTGCAAGGGATCGGTGGACCAAATTGAGGGGGGTGGTCTGGGAATGCATCAGCTGGGGTGAATGAGAGCAGCTTAGATGCATGGAAGACCGGGTAGGTTCGTAGATGCAGCGGGACGTCGATGACATAGGATGGACCGAATGGATCAGCGCCCAATGTATCTAAGACCTGCCATGGACCCAAATAATGAGGCAACAGCTTGGGGGAAATATCTTCCTCCCTCGACAACTCAGAACAGGCTATCCAGACATAATCATCAGTGTGGATGCGGGAAGGCCGCCTGTGGCGATTAACTTGTTTAATCATTGCCTTTTAGGCTTCGAACAAGTTCGCCTGTGCTGTTCCCACATCTATGCAGTAGCGTTTGGTGAACTCTGCGGTGCCTGGTGTCAAGTTTGACTTAGCCTTATCGATGATATCATCGAGAGGCTATCGTGGTTCACGTCCCCAGTGCAACCAGTATGGACTGAACCCAATCGAGGAATGGACATACATGTTATAAACAAGCTGTGCCCGAGCCAAGTGGAGATCTCAGTCCTGTTGATCGGGAGAGATGGCAGGACGCAGCAATTGGAATAAGACTTGGTTCATCACTCCAGCCTGACCATTGGCTTCAGGATGATGACCAGAGGTCATGTGCAATCGTGAGTGCAGGTAGTCCTTACAGTAGGACTGCCACTCATCGCTGCAAAATCGGGGTTCTTTATCATTGGCTATAGAAGTGGGCGGTCCATGGTGTGTGACCCACCTCTCTGAAAAGGCTGCTCTCACAGCTGGGACCCTAGCTACCTTTGGCAAGGGGACGAACTCTGCGTATTTGAAGAACCTGTCCACGCAGACCATAACCTGACGCATGCCACGAGGGGTGGTCTTGCCTAAATCTGTGAAGTCAATCGACACAGATTCAGCAGGGCCATCAGGTATGGGTAAGGGTTTGAGTAGTCCCAGAGGATGGTCTTGCCTAAATCTGTGAAGTCAACCGACACAGATTCAGCAAGGCCATCAGGTATGGGTAAGGGTTTGAGTAGTCCCAGAGGAAGCATACGTTGGACCTTGTTCCTCTGGCAAAGCTCACAGGTTTTCACATAGCGCAGTGTATCACTCCGCATCTCCTTCTAGAAGAAGCGATGCGACAGGGCTGCATATGACCTTAAGAACCCAAAGTGTCCACGGGCATCACGACACTCTGACATCAACAATGTCCTGAGCCGCTAATCCTGGGGAATGCATAAGCGTTCCTCACCTCTGCTGTAGGTATATAGCAAGTCTGAACTCAGGGTATAGCCGGGTTCAGAATTGGGGTCCGCTTGCAGATTCCTGACTATGGGTCCATAAGTCGGGTCCTGAGGCAGAAGATGAGCAATGGTCTGACAGGTCTCCTCTCCAAAGAAGTGAGTGGAGGAAATCAATGCAAAATAGTCAGGCCTACGAGAGAGGGCATCTGCTACTTTGTTGTAGCAGCCCTTCTTATGCTTCAGTTCAAAGTCAAACATGTCTATGAACTGAATGTATCGTGCCAACTTATCATTCAACTCTCCTTGGGACTTCATCCACTGTAAGGTGGTGTGATCTGAAACGATCTTGAAGTGCCTTCCCAAGAGAAAGTGCTTCCAATGTTTCAAAGCACAGACAAGAACATACAACTCTTTCTCGTAAGTAGAGTCCTGAAGCTTTTGAGTTTTGATCTTCTTACTCATAAACTCTACTGGTCGTAGACCATTCCCATCACCTTGCTGAAGAACTGCCCCAACGCCATACTGACTGGCGTCAGTGGTCAGGATGAATGGCAAAGTGGGGTCAGGCAGCTTCAACACTGGTGCACGAGTCAAGGCCTTCTTGAGTCGTGTGAAGGCCAACTGACAGGGAAGGGACCAAAGAAAAGGAGTGTCTTTCTTTGTTAGGTTGGTTAGGGGTGCAGCCACTGCATAAAAGTTCCTGATAAACTTTCTGTAGTATGAGGCTAAACCTTGAAGGACCTGACATCCCTCACTGTCTGTGGTTGGGGCCACTCCTGAATAGCAGCTATCTTGGCTGCTTCAGGAGCCAGGCCATCTCCAGAGATTACATGACCCAGAAAGATGATAGGAGGACTTCTCTCTGTTAATCTTAGAGCCAAGTGCTCCACATGTTCCCTGGCAGTTCTGCTGAATACCAGGATGTCATCCAGGTAGACAACCATGAACTTGTCCAGGTAAGGCCTGAAGATGCGGTGCATCTCTGTCTGGAAGGTACCTGGGGCGTTGCAAAGTCCAAATGGCATGATCAGGAACTCATAAGTACCATACCTGGTCTTGAAAGTTGTCTTATAGACATCTTCCTCTGCCATCTCAATCTGGTGATATCCAGATTTGAGGTCGACTTTGCTGAATTTTGTGCAGCCCTGCACCATATCCAGAAGGTCATTGATCCTAGGAAGTGGCTCTGTACTCTTCCTAGTGATCTTGTTGAGACCCCTGTAGTCGATGCACATTCTGAATTCTCCATTCCCTTTCGGGACGAAGAGGACTGGTGCCCCAAATTCAGAAGTGATCAGTCGTATCCAGCCTTTGCTGGTCAGAGTCTCAAGTTGCTTTTTGAGCTCCTCAAGCTCAGCAGGGGCATCTTGTAGATGCGGCCCTTGGGAGGAACCGCCCCAGATAGCAGCTCGATGCGATGCTTGGTTGGCCGGTTGGGTAACCCAAAGGGCTCCTACATCAGATCAGCGTACTGGTTCACCACCTGCTGTATCTCAGGAGGACACGAAACAGTAGGAGCGTTTGTCTGTTTGACCAGAGCTAAGAACAAACGTTCATGGTCATACTGGCGCGAGAGAGCATAGAACTCCCCCGCTCTCAAACAGTAGCAACTGGTTTTAGAGTGGTGTTCAGCAGCAATCATACATGGCTGGTACACCCCCTGTCTGTTAGGTAGTTCAACCTTTGGGATCTGCCAGTCGATCCTTGGGTTGAAGGCCTTTAGCCACTGCATAGAGAACACCAGTTCAAAGGGTAGATCAGAGAATATGTAGAAGTTCAGACTATGTCTGACTTCTCCAGCACCATCGAAGGCAACAGGGATACCCCTGACCTTCTCCCTGATAGTGAGAACAGTGGAGTCACCAATTCTAACCAGCAGCGGTTGCTGCAGCTGTTGAACGTTCATGCCCCGATGCAATTTCTTAACAGCACTGGGAGACATGGAGTTCCTGGTGGCTCCACAATCCAACAACCCCTTGATGCTGATGTTGTTGATCAGGGGCCGAAGTAGGATGAGTTCAGACTTGTTTTTCTTTTGTTCCTTCACATGAAGGAAGAAAGCCGCAAGTGACTGAAGCTCATCCTGCCCCGGGTCCTGATCCGGGTCAGGATCCTCTTTGCAGAAGGATGCTGCCCGTGCACTCCCCAAAGTCTCATATACAGTCTCAACTGAAACAACTGCAGCTTCACCTATCTGAGCAGATGAAGGTGCAACATTGAGGGGAACTGCAGTCCCTAGGGTGTGTTTCAGTTTTTTGACTGACCCGGGCCAGGCATGTAAGGGCAGTCCTTTAAAAAGTGTTGTCCCTCACATCTCAGGCAGACCCCTCTCTCCTTTCTTCTTCTCCACACTCCCTCCTGAATCTTGAGGTCATGCCAGGGGAGAGTGGAGGGATTCAGTGGGTCAGCTGGCATACGAATGTCTTTTGGCAGATTAGGGCGCTGGGAGGAGGAAGGCCGACGTCCCTTGTCCTTCCCCTTTACACTGGTTAAGGTTGTGGTGGGGGAGAATCTCTTCTACTGCTGCAGAACTCCCAGAACAGCCTGAGTCAGGGCCCCTGCAACATCTGTTTCAGCAACTGATCCAGTCCCAGCTGATGGTGTATCAGTCTGGGAGTCTGAATCAGAAGTTGATGCAGACCCTACATGCGCAAAGGTTGCCTTTCCCTTTCTACCACCACGAGGGAAGGCACCTTTCCTCCTGTCAGAGGAGGGGACCTGGACATGAAGTTTTGCCTCCATGTCCAGGGTTGCACAACCAAAGGATCTCCAATCCTTGTGCCCAGCGCTGTACAATGCAGCAAAAAACTTCTCAGGGGCGGCGCTGCAGAAGTTAGTTAGTAGTCATCTGCAGATATGACCAAACCAGGTGTGGAAGTTAGCTGCTCAAACTCTGCAAACAACGATTGCAGGGAACCGCTGTAGCGCTGCTGACCCAGGCGAGCAATCCTATCAGCAGCTTTGCGGGTCCGCTCCTTGTCTGCAAAGCGATCTTCCAGAACCTGCAGAAGACTGTCCACCCCCAATCCCAAAGCCCAATCCTCCATAGATTTCTGCAGACAGCTGGAGGTAGAGGTAGCCCACTTTTGTGCAGGCCCCTCCAGCAGTCCCAGAACCGTTGCTACCTTGGTCTGTTCTAGGCATATAAAGCCCCTCAAGTAGGCTTTGGTCCCTGCAGCCCAGTCCCCAACATCAGTCTTGGGGTCATCACCCCTGAATTTGTTGGGGGCCGGGATCTTGGGACCTCTTTGATCCCCTGCGACAACAGCAGCAAAGGTGGGTTTGGTTGAGGCTTTTGGGGATGAAGGTGGTGAGGGGGAAGAATGGCGTGAACCAGAGGGGGTTGAAGGAGGAGAAGGAGAAGGTTTGAGTTTCATTGAGGAGGCAGGAGACTGGGGAACAATCAGTTTGGCTGCTGTCAACTGAGCAGTCAGATCCTGAATTGCTTTCAGTATCTTAGATTGCTGAGCTGCCAGGTCATCCACCCTGCGCTCCAGACGGCCTATGCGGTCATCCCAGTTAGTGAAGTAAGAAATGGTGGCCTTGTGCTCCAGAAGGGCCCACTCCGCCACATTCTTGTTCACCTGGGAGCAGCGGTCATCTGTCAAAAACTTGCCTAGCTGCTCCAACATGTACTCCCTTCTGGAAGTATCTGCTGCAGCCTCTAGCTCGGCTGCTTCCTGCCGCTCAAGTTCTGCAAGCAGGGCCTGCTCCTGCTGCAGTCTTTCCTACAAGTCCTTTTTCTTCAGCTGAGTAGCAGTCAGGGGAGTAGTAGGGGTGGAGGTAGAAGGTTGTTGTTCTTCTACCTTCATCACTACTTCTACCTGAGGCTGCTGCTGACCTCCCTGGTCAGCCATTTTCCACTTTCAAAATAACAAAAATAGACAGACAGCAATTGAGTATGCAGCGATGTACAGCTTCCTTCAGACACTCTGAAATCGCTGCTATCTCAGACACAGTAGGTAGGTGGGTGTGTGGGCAACAAGCGGTTTGGGGGAACGGTTCTCTGGGGTCAGGTCTTAGACAGAGAGATAGTCCAACAAAATCATTCACACGATTTCCTTTTACTGACCCTGCACCACACTGGAGTTAGTAGACACAATCCACTACTCTTCCAGAGAGACACTAGATTTCCATAACCCACTAGAAAGCAAGAGTAGTCAGTGAGAATGATAGAACATGGCAAGTACAGACTAAAATGATCAAACAAGCAGAGCGATTCAGTCAGAGACTCTGAATCCTAGCCCAGACTCTAATTTCGGCCCTGATGACTCTGGCGGCCATACCCTAGGGTATGGCGAAGTACAGTATGCACCGTTTCCAGTGAAATACTGCAAATCCAATCCGCTTCTGCAGTATTGACTAATTTTGGATTGCGATTCACCGACAACTGACAACATTGAATTCTGAGGGACAAAATTGGAATTATGACTGAGCCTAGCTAGCACAGACTATAATTAGACTCAGCGCAAAGCTACAACTCACAGTATCTCTACTTTTCCAGTACAGAATTTACAGTCTGAGCATCCTAGATCAATCGCAATACAGTAAAGCAGCCACAGGACAATTTTGGATAGAAAAGAGTCAATAGAGGGTAAGAAATGAGCAGAGGAAGGTAGGGGAAGAGATGACTATGGCTGTCATGCAGTCTGCGATTTCCAAATTCAGTCACTGACAGACAGATAGACCATGAATATTCACTAATCTAACCCTATCTGAATCGCTATTGTTACGGACTTCGCCAGGGCTCGATCCCTGGTCTATCTTTTGCTGTTTCGGCTGCATCCCGTTTTCGGCCTGGCACCCTTTTTCCAAACCCCTCCTTTGGTACCGTAGGATTTTGGACAACTGGCGCCATGCTGCAATTCGGGCGCCACTTTCAAA
>BFEA01000069.1:3729628-3742200 GCA_003427395.1 Chara braunii | reverse complement strand
TGCAGGTCGCAGCCCCTCTCTCTCTCTCTCTCTCTCTCTCTCGCAGCCCCTCTCTCTCTCTCTCTCTCTCTCTCTCTCTCTCTCTCTCTCTCTGTGTGTGTGTGTGTGTGTGCTACTTTCAGTTGAAAGTGGGGATGAACCCGTTTATTTTTTATTTTTATTTTTATTTTTTCGTTTTTTTTTCCCGTTTTTTTCGTGGGTTTCACATGGACGTTCGGGATGCCTGCGCCCGGTAGTCCCAGCCTCGGCACGGGTCGGCGTACTGGTCGGCCGAGGCTCGGACTTGATAGCTGGGCCAGGTACTGGTGGTTTAATAGACCTCTACTACTCTAGCCTAGACCTAGACCAGACTGACTGGACCGACCGGTACCGTTCCAGTTTCGGCCTCTCGGCCTCTCCCTGCCCGGCTATCGGCTATAGGACCGTCTATCGGCATAGGCCCTTCGGGCCTGTCCATCCTAGGGGTAGCCCGGGTCTGCTATACTCAGTAGGGGTAGCTGTAGGAAATTCGGCCTAGTACTGGGCCTATATTTCCCATATCTGCAGATATGTCCCTAACAAAGTTTCCATACAGGTAGGTCTCTCGGTTAGCCCTCAGCCAAACAAAATGACGTATCTAACCTACGGTTGTTACTGTACAGCCTCGCAGTCAGTCTCGGCAGTCAAAATCAGCAAGTCATTGCAAAGGTGTCTAGCATGCGCTGCTTCAGGACCTCCACCCGTGTGGCCGACGCCGTTTGGAGATCCAATCATCCACCGCCTGTAGTCCTCTACGGCAAAGCTGCAATTTTGAGATCCTCGCGTGGGAGATCCATGGGCGTCGCCATCACATTCATCATAGTGCATCCCATGCTCAAGTAAGCTACTGTCTCACCTTCTCAATCAGCCCTTCAGAGAGAACACGCCTTCAGATCAACTAAGAAAACTCACGCCGACGTACTGTCGCCCAATATGCCAGGTGGACAGACCACCATCACTACAGCGATGACCAGGCGGACACTGGGACGACCAAGGGCAGCTATGGAAGCAGTGCCAACAGTCACCACTGCATCAGTCTTCAGGTCGGGCCTTGCCGACCGGTCTGCAGCGCAGGTCAAAGTTCAAACCAAAACAAAACACAGAATGAACCTTAGGCCAGGTCCCACAAGGGAGGATGATTGGATTGAGCTCTTAAACCACCAGTACTTGGCCCAGCTATCGGCCGCGGCGCTTTCCCGTTAACGCGCCGCACCTTTAGGGCTTCGGGGTACCGGACCACAATGGCTGGAAGCGCCAGCCAAAAAGAAATTGAAACTGTACCCCGGCGCTTCGACGAAAATCGGCGTGCAGGGGCATTCCAGGCTCGACATCAATAGCTGGGCCAAGTACTGGTGGTTTAATTCTGGATGTGTTAATGCAGAGATGCAGAAAAGCACTCCGATCTCCATTTTCTGCGCACCTCTCCACAAACACGTCCAGATTCAGCCGTTCACTCCAGTCCTCTCTGCTGGTGAACCTCCCCCCTGGATGTGCAGATGCCATGCGGAAGTGCTTGATCGGCACCTGAATCTGTGAATGGGCTGCTGACAGTGCATGGCTGCTAACAGTGCATTCTCCTTTTTTTTCCCGGGGGGGGGGGGGGGCACAGGGGGTAGGGGGTTGAGGGCTGCTGCGTTCTAATTGGCCCCTGTTGTTCCTTTATTTTCTCTCGCTCAACCCCAAAAAAAGACAAAAGAACAAAACTGTAGCAGGCCGTAAGTGCAAAGGAGACAGGAGGTCCTTCAGGACATCTGTTAAAATTGGAATGATACAGAGAAGATTAGCATGGCACCTGCGCAAGGATGACACACATAAATCGAGAAATGGTCCAAATAAAAAATAAAAAATAAATAAAAAATAAAAATAAAAAAAAGGAGACAGGAGGCCTGGACACTTTTTTTTCCGTTTTGTGTTTCTCCGGCGATGGTCTTGAGGTACGATCATTGAAGTGACTGCCCCCTTCCCCGGAATCCTTCACGCGGTTCATCTGAGATTTGAACATGGGTCCTTATCTGAACAGTTCATGGGCATACCAACTGAGAATTATGCCCCTTGGCACTGGACGGCGTTTGGTGTAGGTTGCGCCCCACGTACTTGTCCCGAGCCTGGCATAGCGCCCTTACAGACTAATGATCTCAATAGCTCGGTGGGTACAGCTTTGATATTGTAACTTGGAGGTCCCCGGTTCAACTCCATACTATGCTCATTTATCATTTCTATTATACTGTTCGTCATATCAGCTAGGGTTGATCCTCTGGATGGATTTGGGTGGGGACATGTGCCTTTCCTGCGGAGAGATGATGTAGGATGGATGCTACTCTCTTGGGCAGGAGAGTGATAAGGGGTTGTTTGGGTGCATGGTGATACCGTGGCAGTCCTATGGTGAGCAGGGGTGCCTTGTAGGGAAACCAATGTCGAATCAAGAGGTGTGTCCTACTCTCGATGTCTGTAGACCCATTCTGGGGAGGTGGGTTACCAGAGGTTGATCGGGGGTAGTTGATGAGGGTTGAGGTCTCCACCATCACCACTGGTTGATTCTCCCTAGCGAACAGACATAAGCAAGGCTCATTAGTAGCAGAAAGCAACCACATACATCCATACAGACTATCACACTAGCTCACATGACAACCAGCATATTCAACAACCAACAGTAGCCATATATGAACCCAGCTGTGCTAGAGGGGCTCATGGGTTAGAGTCTGTTAGACCTTGGTTAGCCGACCACTAGACACTGCCTATGGGT
Source organism: Chara braunii (assembly GCA_003427395.1). Classification (NCBI taxonomy): domain Eukaryota; kingdom Viridiplantae; phylum Streptophyta; class Charophyceae; order Charales; family Characeae; genus Chara; species Chara braunii. The sequence goes on along the minus strand of BFEA01000069.1, from coordinate 3,739,439 downwards.
ACCCTCCCTGCTCACAGGACTAGTTGAGAACGTCGTGCCTAGCTCCCGAAGCACCCGTATAAACGAGGCTTGTACGCTGTTATGTGCCTAAACTGGGGCTGGATGGGGGAGCTCATTCAGCGTCAGTGCCCGCGTCCGCTGTCTGGTCACGTTGCTCCAGTAGAGAGTGATGTTCCTCGCATGAGGTAAGATAGAAAAGGAGCGGGGGAGCGCCAGGAGATATATCGAGAAGGGTGGTAGGATGGGAGTCTCGGGAGGGGGAATAGGTCAACCTCTCTGAAAAAGGGTATGCACGCAGTTGCCCTTTCAAAAATGGAAAAGACCACACACAAGACTGTATGAGCCCCAATACATGGGCATGGTTGGGCCACGACAGTCAGTTTATAAGTCAAGGAGGGCCTCTTGGCTTCTTTGTTGCAATTCTATGGCTGGGTCAGTGATTCAGTGGCCGCACACCCTTCTTTTCGTTCTCGTTGTTTTTTAGCACCCCCTTCTCCCACACTGCAAGGCCAAAAAGAAATGATGATTTTTCCGTTGTCATCCATTTCATCAGCCATTCCCAAGGGTGTTTTTTTGTTTTTTTCTTCATTTCTACAGCAATTTGCTTGGTTAGGAAAGGGGAATCGTATTGAGCATCTTTTGGCAAAAGCTTTTTTGAAGTTTTTTCTTGTTTTGCTTTACTAAATAATTAACATGATTGTGCAAGGCCTCAGATCCCTGGGATGATAAGAGCACCTGGGGGATTTATACCTTGCGGCTGCTGGTGGCTCGAATAAAACGCCCAGTCATGATCTCTGCATCTGGTCTGGAAGTTGCCCCAAATACAGCTATAATGACTGGCCGTTCTATTCGGGTGAAGACGATAGTCGCGTGGAGTGTGCGTTTACCCCTTTGCTTTCTCCTGTTTGGCTGTGTTTGCCTGATCTGTGGGAGGTAAGGGCACTCACCCGATGTGACCGTATTTCTGGTTAGATGCACCCTACATCCTGGAGAAACTCCTTTGCACTTCCCCCCCCCCCAAATAAAAAGTGCGGTGATAGCAGCCGGGTGTTAGCGGTGTCTGCTCTCCAGTACACGGCCTGAGTCGGGGCAGGGTCAGAGCGTCAGAAGGTTTGGGCCCATGTCAAATCCGTACGCCCCAAAAAAGAAAACAAGCTTTGGCCGTGATTGCAGTTGGATACACTTTTTGAAGTACTGCCCTCAGTGAGGGCACTTCGGCAGAACGAGGAACACCGGGAGCACGGCTGTCAGACTCACAAAGAAGAACAAAAAACAAAAAAGCCCAAAAAAACAAACCAAGCTTTCGCCGTGATTGCAGTTGGATGCAGTGCGATGCACTTTTTGGAGTACTGGCCTCAGGGCATAGGGCCTCGTTAGACACTCCTTACGAGTTCCTTGCGCCACAAGGAATTTTCCTTGTGGCTCATAAGGGAATTCGGGCTCTTCGTTCCACCTGTCCTCGGGGATGTCGCCCGAGGACATTTCCTAAGACTGATGTCAGGAAAAAAAAAAGAAAAGAAAAGAAAAAACAGTTGTGCTTCAGGCCTTCAGCCAATAGGGTGCCGCCACGATCCAGATTCTCAGCTGTAACGTCTATCTACCCRTGTGCMSTCTYCTCTCCGTGAAACGCGGATTCCTTGTGCCCAAGGGACCTCGTGAGGTCCCTTGGGCACAAGGAAGAAATGGCTGGGGCCACAAGGATGCCACAAGGAATTTTCCTTGTGGCGTTTTCACATTTCTTTTTCAATTTCGTCCCCAAGGACAGGTGGAACGAGCACGTCCTTGTGGATTTCACGTCCCCAAGGAGTGTCTAACGAGGCCCATACTCACACGGGGACCTATAATCCCAAAATCCCCAAAAAAAAGGGAAAATGCCGGTCACACGGATCTACCAAAATCCCCCCAAAAAAGGGAAAATGCCGGTCACACGGATCTACCAAATTCGCAAATGTACTATCCCAGTGCCCATTTGTCAGTGGCCTGGGAAGCCGCGGGGCAAGGGATTTTGCGGTCACCTCTGGAGGTGACCGCAAATGCCCTTTTTTTTTGCATTTTCTTCAAAATTTGGCAAAAATTCGTTCACAAAAGTTCTTGCACAATTAGTGGATGGAGTCCTGTGACCAGCGAAGTACCAAATCGGATTTCCCATTTCTCCAGACGGCCGCAACCTTGTCCCATCTGAAAAGGTACAGCAATGTGACCCCAACCATGCCCAAAACCTCAAATCGGCCCTTCCCAAATCCGCATATTTTGTGGATTTGGGGTTGCCGTGTGACGGCACGCTCACACTAGGTACCCGAATTCCCAAAAAATGGGAAAATGGGAACGGCCGTTTTGAGGAAATGCGGCCCTGGCCGGTCACACTGTGTTCCCAACACGCTAACAACAAGGTCGCTACATCGCACTCTGCAAGGTGCTTGTGGAGGGCGCCGGTCACACGGTGGATACCTCAAATGGGAAACGCAATTATTCGTTTTTTATTATCTGTTTTTTCCTTCTTTTTTTTTTTGGGTCGTTACTGCTGGCCGTTCGCAGCAACGGGTGTCCATACGAACCTCTCTGCTGGTGCTCCGCGCGTCTGACCGCTCTGCACGTGCGCCCATTTCCCCAAAATTTAATCTCCTTTTCGTCATATTGATATGCTGGTAATATCGTGGGCTTCCATTTTTTCTCCAATTTTGCACAGTAATTCGGAAAAAGATTGCGAATTTGCGATAACCTCCAATCTGAGAGGTCACCGCAAATTTCCTCCCCCCCCGGCTTCGCAGGCTGCTGACAAATGGTCACCCCTTTTGAGAATTTGGGCAGTGTTCACCATGTGTGACTGTACCGGAACCCTTTTTTTGGAGGGAAATGGGGATTTGGTACCTAGTGTGAGCCTACCTGAGTATGCCCTCAGTGAGGGCACTTCGGCAGAACGAGGAACACGGGGAGCACAACTGTCAGACTCACAAAAAAAGAACAAAAAAGAAAAGTTAACCAAGCTTTGGCCGTGAAAGGGGTTGGATGCTTTTCAACGGCGCGAGTGTGAGTATGGGGCTCGTTAGACACTCCTCGGGGCGTTCTCGGGCTCCGAGGGAAAATTCTCGGGAGCGCCCGAGGATTTTCCCGCTTTCGTTCCACTCATCCCTCGGGACGATCCCCGAGGATGCTCCGAGGACTGGCCGCGGGGAGTCGTATAATTGTATACGCGGCCGCGGGAGGAGGTTTTGGGCGGCGGTCCACCGTCTGGTGTCCGTGTGGCCGGCCTTGGTCCACCACGTATGGGCGTCGAATTTGAAAAGGGACTGCCGCCGCCGCGGGAAAAGGAAACACGCGCGCGCGCGCGTGTGATTTCGAAATTCGAATTTTGAACCGGCCAAGCATGGCGTCTGGTGTGGCGGCGGGGGGAGGTGCGCAGGGGTGTTGCAGTGGCCGTCATGCGGATGACGTCGTAGCCGTATGGGCGTCAGCACAAACTTCCACGCGTATTATAAGACGTGACGCCCCCTGCGTAGGACGACTAGAGTGGGCGCCGTGTTCCACCTTGCGTGCTCGTGTTCGCACATTTTGCCGCCACCGCCATCTCCGCGAACTTCCACTCCCTGGCCAAGGACCACTGGTGGCGACGTTGTATCGTGGTTCGGGCGAGTTCTGTCGGCATGGATGACAGCGATGTCTTCTGTAGTCGATGTGCGTTCGGTCGGTGACAGGGATGAGGGCGGGGTTAGGTTGTCCGTTTTGGAGAGGGTTGCAGTGACGTCTGCCGTCGCCGCCGCCATCATGCGTTGCGAGATGGAGGTCGAAGGTGAACGGGTGACGGCACGGCTACGCGCACGAAGAAGGAAGGTGATGCAGGCGTCGGCGTGTGAAGGATTCTATAGCGTCGCCGTTTGTGACGTCGTGTTTGAGGTGTGATGTGCCCTTGGGTGTGGGGGGCTGCCGAGGGCGACTCCGAGGTGGTGGATGAAACGGAGGACGGGGGGGCCCTGGGAGGATCTTCGTCCTGCAGACGATGCCACTGAAGAGTACTTCCGCGACAAATTACAGATGTCTCCACGTGTCTTCCGCGAGATTGTTGAGAACTTGTCGCCGATTCTCCAGCGACGTGTGACGTTCTACAGAGAGCCTTTGCAGCCAGACCACATCGTCGCCTACGCGCTGTACAGATGGGCGTCTGGCGAGACGTACGAGAGCAGCAGCTGCAGCTTTGGAATTGGCAGGGCTTCGGGTTTGGTGGCTGTCCGGGACGTCACTGCTGCTCTGCTGTCGGTGTACAGGGAGAAGGTGGCGTGGCCGACTGGGGTGCGGAAGGCGGTTGTTCTACGTGCTTTTGCAGACAAGGGTTTCCCCAACTGCCATGGGTGTATCGACTGCACCCATATCTTCATCGACAAGCCGGCGAACGCACCTCCAGAAGACTACTACGACCGCAAGAGACAATTCTCTGTCGTCGCTCAAGTTGTGGTGGACTTGGACTTGCGCGTGCTCGATATGTTCGTGGGTTATCCGGGGAGCTGCCACAACGTTCGGGTCATCCATTTGTCCAATCTATGGTCGCGTGCGGCGGCGGGGGAATTGTTCACAGGGCCTCCTGTGCTGCTACCGTTCCAAGTGCAGACGAATGGTTATCTGCTGAGGACAATGGTTACCCGCCGAGCGAATGAATAGTTCGACGAGCACAGCGCAGACCACGTTCGAGACCCGTTTCGACAACAAGCAGAAGACCGCGAGGGGGGCAGTGGAGAGGGCGTTCGGGAGACTGAAGGGAATGTGGCGGTTGTTTCTTCGCTCGCACAAGACGAACATGGAGACCTTGCCGCAACAGTTCGTGGTCTCTCTTATACACATCTAGATGTGTATAAGAGACAGGACCACGTTCGAGACCCGTTTCGACAACAAGCAGAAGACCGCGAGGGGGGCAGTGGAGAGGGCCTTCAAATGTGGCGGTTGTTTCTTCGCTCGCACAAGGCCAAAATGGAGACCCTGTTCGAGACCCGTTTCGACAACAAGCAGAAGACCGCGAGGGGGGCAGTGGAGAGGGCCTTCGGGAGACTGAAAGGAATGTGGCGGTTGTTTCTTCGCTCGCACAAGACGAACATGGAGACCTTGCCGCAACAGTTCGTGGTCGTCTGCATCTTGCATAACACCTAATTCACGTCGGTATCCCTTTCGATGAAAACTTGTTGTGGGAGGTGGACGCCAATGGAGTTCGCCGTCGAGTGGATCTCGGGATCCCGCGCCCCCCCAGGCCCTTGGGCAGGTGCTGGCGGAGCGAATGACGCAGCGATGAGCGATGTCGGTGGCCCGACGTAGGTGGAAGAGCGTTCGACGGCCGTGTTATAAGGAAGCAGTGTGCGGAGAGATGATGGAGACGGTGGATGTGTCTCGGGGCGAAGAGCGGAGAACGTCCAGATTTCGATCTGTGACTAGTCTTCGTTTGCTTTCTTTTTTTTTTATTCATTTTTGTGGATCCGCGCCATAAGATTTTGAGGTTCGCAGTACTCTTTTTCCAGCTTATGCGCAAGCCACAGGGCGGCAGATACGGTGGCGGCGGCCGATAAATGTTTTGTTTCAGTCGTGTCGATGTCTAATTGGGGTCCGTGGTGTGAGACAGACGACCGATTAATGTGCTTTTTTAGTAGGCGGCGGCAGACGGGTGTGCTGTTTGAGTTGTTTTCGACATTTTTCAAAGCGCAAGGGCGTACACAATGTGTTTGTTTAATGAATGACAAGGGTTTCATGATTCCATTTTGCTTTTCGGTGGTTTTTAATCATTGCCGTCTACTGTTTTCGTCCACGTGAAAAAAACATAATTGCGTAGTGAGATGACGGCGTCCAATGGGACGATGACGATGTGAATCACAGCAAGCAATTGAGAACAACATTCAATTTTTTTATTCTGAAGTGCACAAAGTGCACATGTCGCCGTACATTTGTGTGCGCCGAATCATTCATGCAATCGTCGTGGAAGTGTTGTTATTGCTTATTGGTGACTGTATGAGGATTTACATCACGCTATGAAATCGTCAATCTCTTAGATTCAATTCAAGCGCATTATCAACAACACCTTTACAGAAAAAGCAGGAACAAATCTTCAACAACGATGACAAAACAGAGATGAAAAACTGAGAATAAAATAACAGGACGACGATACACAATCGCTGCACACCTTGCGTTATTGACTCTTCTCGCTGTCGCCGGAACTCTTGCCTCGAGTCCTTCCACACCCGCCTGCCATCTCCATGCGCGCCCTCGAAAGGGAAGTCTTCCTGAGTCACACCCCGTTCAACGGCACGACGAACGTCGTCGCGGCTCCCGGACAACGCAGGCGGGGTTAGGTTCATCCACTCAGGACGACCGTCGGTGCTGCGTGGAACTGACGGGGCACAACTCGCCTGCACTCTAGGCCGCTCCCTCGTCCTCTCCGACGTCTCCTGAGGCGCAGTACCACCCCTCATTCCCCTGCCGACCAATGTCACCTGCCCCGCGTCGTCGTCGGGATGACGGTTGACGATCACAGTGCGCGTCGCTGAAGATGGGCTCCCGCTCCGCAGGCCAAATGTGAGATCCACAGGGGGGAGGCATTCGTCCTCCTGGGCACCTTCATGGAGGAGGGACGTGTACGACTGCTTGTACTTCGTTCCGCGCCGATCATACAAGTGGCTACCCGTCCATTCCTGGGTAGACACGCTACCCAGCGGAACTGTCGTTGACACGTCTACGTCCACCTCCCCCTCGTCCGAATTGGGCAGAGGTTGCAAGTGAGGCGGGAGTCCTTCGTACGGTGACGGACCTGTCGCCCTTCTGTCTACACCGGTACAGATCGCAGGCCGGTGGCTGGGATACGTGTCGGACAACGTGGTAAGATTCGGCCGCCGCCCGTCCATGGCCACGCTCTTCTTCCCCCCTAGTTTCCTGCGACTACGTGAAGGCAACCTCCCCAATATGCACACCTGAACAAAGACGACAACCATAAGCAGAATCACGACGAGGAGGAGCACTGGCAGCTTGCGGAACACGTCGGCCATGTACGACAACCGTTCTCATACGTCCAACTAACGACGACAACGCACGACAACGTAACGGCTACCCAGACGGTGGCAAACAGCAGACGGCAAGTGACGACTGATGACGCCCTCACACGCTTTACATTGCGGACCACTGTGCGCGGTGACGGACCTACGCCACTGTGATTTTCGAAACGGCTGACCGTTGGAGGCCTTTCCGTTTCCCGCCGGCGCGGGCGAGGGCCTGGGTTCAGCCGGAAACGTCCACGGGCCCCGTCCGCCACCCAACCTTACCGTTGCCGTCGTTCCCACCGGAGTCGAACGTTGCTGGCCGCAAATGTCCGCCCACACCTCGGCTGGACCACCATTGTACCAGACTCCGAAATTTTCATGTCGTCAAAGGCTGCTGCCACCATCCCGATTTTCGCAGAAACTCGCACTCCGAGGGACCTCGCGACGTACCTTGGGGAACGCAGCCATTTGCCTGTAGCCCGAGGACGGCCCGAGGACGCGCCGAGGAAATGTTTTCACATCGGTTTCAAGGGAACGGTCTCCGAGGACAGGTGTAACGATCATTTCCTCGGGGTTTTTGAGCGCCCGAGGAGTGTCTAACGAGCCCCTTGAGTATGCCCTCAGCGAGGGCGTTTTGAGCAAGAGGAATATGCGCTGCCTTGCTGGCAGGGAAAGGAAGAAAAACACAAAAGGAGTGAAAAAGAAAAAACAGCAATGTTTTCCTCTCCCCGTAATAGTGGTCAGATGTATTCTGGAAAGTGATCGTTTGAGTATGGCCTCGGTGAAGTCCTTCCACGACATCATTGATCTGGCATGTTTTTTCCTTTCTTTTTTTTCCCCCCTTCAGGTGAAGTCCTTCCACGACATCATTGATCTCTGGCATGTTTTTTCCTTTCTCTTTTTTTTCCCCTTCAGGCAGACAGCCGGCACCGGGGCCACTTCCGAAATTCCCACTGCAGGTACCCAGACAAAGAAGGCTCGGAAAATGGCGGCGCACAGTGGGCAGGTAGCTTCGGGATTTTAGGTGCGGGTGTACTGGTGGTTTAACACTACACGGGGTGTTAAAAAAAAAAAAAAAAAAAAAAAAAAAAAAAAAAGTGTTATCAACTGGCCTAGCTCAGTTCGTACGCCCATGAGCTGTTGAAAGACAGAGCTGAGTTTGAATCCCTTGTCGAACCGTACCAAACAATTCTGAATTCAGGGCAGGTCAGTTGTACTGTATTGTCTAATGGCCTTTCCCCCCCCTTATCCCACCCCGCCAGAAAAGAAAAGTCCTAGTGTTAGCAGGCCCAAAGTGAAGGTATGAGTTGTATGTTCTGCAGTACCTCAGAGCATACTTACCACACTTAGCTCTGGGGACTCACTTGCATGCACCTGACTACAAATACGACTATGTTGGGCCGAAATTTGGTAGAGTGAATATGCCCTCTCCGCCGTAGGTCCCACTACTGCAGTCTTTCTTTTTTTTTTGCAGTGCATGTCATCGTTGTGCAGGGGCCATGATAATCTTCTGCATATCATTCTAATTGCTCCAGTCTATTTGTGGGGAGCAGCACATGTTGGGAACAGGGCCCAGCGTCCCGTATGAAAACAAATGCACAGAACAATTTGAGATACTGAGACCACTACCCAGCTTCAGCTAAGAATAACAGGGATATTCTTGAACAACTGCTGAAATTTTGAATGCAGCACTTGTTCTGTTGCACATAACGGGGTTGGACTGGTGGGTCTTCTGGGTTCTATGGTAGCCTTCTTTAGCTGTGTATTACCTGTCAGGCAACGGTTTGTCCCCCGGCCATTCCCGTTCGTCCAGGCCAAAGAGGAGGGTACAAATTGGGGTGGTCAGTTCACATGCAAATAGACCATCATTGTCGTTTCCAACGACTCTTATTCTGATTAGCTTGTCCTCCGGAGTGGCTGTATCCAGATCCTCTTTTATAGCCAGGTTGACCCATCCAGCCGCAGGCAAATCTGGCGTATAAGCAAGCAGTGTGGACACCCCTAGTGACACTCCGCTGACTTAAAAGATGGCCATAGGGATGTGTCTGTCTTCGTAAACCACCAGTACCTTTCCCCGCTTGGGAAACTACGCAGCGGTCTCAAAAACAGTTCGAAATTGCAGTACGAACACGGTTTCTGCAGTTTAAACAGGGCCCGAGTTTGAAATGCATTTCAAACTCGGCGCTGCAAAAGTATCACACGACATGAGTTTGTTGCTGCAGTTCAGTCAGCCACGTTGGCTGGTCTGCCCCTGGGCCTCGTTCCTTCGAACAATTTAGTAACCGGCTCGTGGTCCCCCTTCCAAGAGGCACGAAAACGGCAGCCGTTCGAATTTGAACGTCTTCGAAGGGACCACGGCTACAGGTCTCCCTTGGTCACCGGCATCCGCGATGAGCCACTCCACCTCCCTGCTCCGAACTGTCGAGGTAAGCCATTATCTCCCTCTTCCTCCCTTGTTCCCGCTCCCCTTCTCCTCCTCCTCCCGCACCTGCCCTCTCCGTCCCCGTTCACTGCCATGGTTTCCCTCCCTGTATGTTGTTGCATCTGCTCTCTCTCTCTCTCTCTCTCTCTCTCTCTCTCTCTCTCCCTCCTGGCAGGCTGTTCCCGACGTCAGCATCTCCGCTGCCACGTATGTGCTACGCGGTACTGGCACGCAAAGGAGTGCAAGATAAAGGTACGCGGCAGGAAAGCTTTCCCGATCCCGGCGCCTCCGCTGCCGCCTACGTACAAGGCCTCTCTCTCTCTCTCTCTCTCTCTCTCTCTCTCTCTCTCTCTCTCTCTCTCTCTCTCTCTCTCTCTCTCTCTCTCTC
>BFEA01000069.1:3683936-3708031 GCA_003427395.1 Chara braunii | reverse complement strand
ATTTTCTGTTTGGCCWGTTGTTTTGTYWKTACAAGYWKTAAGSGGGGGGGGGGGGGGAGGATGTTGACGTATCTTCCCTTGTTCTAGCAGAAGATTCATTCTCATTTTGTTCGTCACTCGTCTGATTGCGGAGTGACGGTTGTAATTGCACTACTGCACATCCAGTCGCTAGTGCTGCTTACCTGCTTCGTGGTGCTGCCCGATTCCCCATCATGGCGCTTTCGCTATTCTTGAGATGTGACCTTCCTCTACCTCGGATGTGGAAGCTTGTGCCCGCCTTCGGACGGCACCCATGCTCCTTTCCACTGCGATTGCGTCCAGTGGCACTCGCCCCCTGCTTTGATTGCATGATGCTGGCAGCGGGGTGCGCCCCGGTGCATTGAGCGAAACCTTTCATTTTGGCTATGGCGAAGGAGAGGAGCGGACTAGACGAAGGGGGGAGGCTGGAAAAGAAGAAGGAAGACGGATTAAGGGAGAGGGCGAAGGTGGGGTTGTTGGCGGTAGCCAATGAAGCGGTGATGTTCGTCGCTTCATCGTGATTGTGTCAATTTGTGTGCGTCTTCTCTGTGGTCGATTTCGGCAGTCCCGTGGTCGCTTTGCTGAAAGCCGCAGTTGTCTCGCCGCGACTGCATTCGGATCCTGCTGGGGTTGGACGTACCTGCCCGACATTATGGGCGGGAGCATTGAAAGGTATCCAACTAGGAAGTGAGGGAGATGCTGCGGACGAGTTAGTGGTAGGAGAGCGGGGAGAACAGGAGTGCACGAAGGCAGGGTGCAGCGGGAAGAAAGAACAGAGCGAGGGATGCATGGCCGCGGCCGAACGTACCTGCCGCCCGAATCTGTTGATGCGCGTGGTCGTCGTGGTCTTCTTTCCTTGTGATCGGGCTTCGGTACGGTTGATCCGAACCTGGCCGTACTCGCAGCCAGGTGCGTTTCGAATAATGGAACACGATGAGGTGAGGAGATGGGAGGAGCTGGGTGAGTGATCGAAGGGGAGATTGGGAGGAACGAAGAGGAAACAAGGGGGAACAGGAGGGACGAAGAGAATCAGAGCGTTTTGGACAAGGGACATCGCTGCGTACATTGAGGGGAATGGAGATCACGGGAGAGAGAGATTGGGGGAACGAAGGTCAGAAAGCGGGAGAGGAGCTCACCTATCGCCTCGAGAGTGCTGGTCTTCTTCACCACGGTCACCCTCTCTAGGCGCTGTGATTGTGTCTGTTCGCTGCTGCAGACCGATTGAGACCCACGTTGTATGAATCTGGACGACGGCGTCGACTAAGTACGTTCGAAGGGAGGGTGACGAAAGACGAGAGAGGAGAATCGAGAGAAGGCAAGGAGGAGAACATGGCAAGGTAGGAGCAGGGCAACAGAGTAACGGCGACGAATTTACCTTGCCGTCAACAATTCCGACGCTTATGGCGGTGTACCTTCCCTCATTTTAGCCGAAGATTTTTCATCCTCTATTTACACATGTGGTAAGCAGGGGGCCAAGCCCCGCGTTGACGTCCTCATCTGTTATAGTTCTTCATTCCCGTGCTCGTGGTCGAAGTGGCTCATGGCTACGCTCATCTCTTCTTGATCGTGGTCGCCCTTCTCCACCTCTGCGTTCGTCGTGTTGAGTCGTTCCTGCGCTGTCGTGCTCACGGGAGTCGTACGAGCCTGGACCACCTGGTAGGGGGTATGAAAAAACTCTCGCCCATATTTAACCATTTCTCCGAAATTTCCTGGTCCAGGGGTATTCTGAGAGGAAGAGCGGAAAATCAAATGGTCCGAAGTGTGGGCCGGGGCGGTGCTACGGCCGGCTGCGCTGGTGCAGTGAGAGTGAAACCGGTAGGTAGAGAGAGGGAGGGACGGAACGAAGCCTAGCAGAGCCGGGGCCAAGTCCCACTTACGCTGATTCCAAGTCCCACTTACGCTGATTCTTCATTGGGTTAATTTCAATAATATTGCTGTTTCGAAGTTTGGCAACAAAAATGTCGTCCGTTCGAAGTTTCCTTCGCAAAAATAGAGGTTTCGTTGCAGCTTTATCACGTTCCCATAGTTCACAGCGAAGGACCCCTAGGCCCCTGGCCTCAGGGACTCAGGGACTCAGCGTTCTGGCCTGAGGCACTCAGCTTTTTTTCTCTTTTCTTTTCTTTTCTGTTTTCTTTTCTTTTTTTTTCTTTTTTTTCCCCTGGGGCATGGCCGAGGCGTGGCCACTTTTCTTGTTTTTTATTTATTTATTTATTTTTGCGGCCGTGGCCGAGGCATCTCGGCCGTGGGCATGCCCAGATGCATCAGCCATGCCCCGAAAAAAAAAAAAAAAACGCTGAGTGCCTCAGGCCAGAACGCTGAGGCCAGAGGCCTAGGGGTCCTTTGCCGTGAAACTGGCAAAAGGCGGTATTTTTGTTGGCAAACTATGGGAACGTGATAAAGCTGCAACGAAACCTCTATTTTTGCAAAGGAAACTTTGAACGGACGACATTTTTGTTGCCAAACTTCGAAACAGCAATGTTTTCGCTATAAACCCTTCTTCATTTCTGGCCGTCGATCTTGCTGATCGAAGGTGGGGAATTGAGAATTCAGGTAAGTATGGAAGAAGTAAGGCTTGAAGGGACAGAACTCACAGATATTGTCGTTCGCCCCCATTCCCACTTTCGATGAACAATTTTCACGTCGGCATTACAATAAGCCTCACTTTCTCTTTCGTCATTTTTGCTAGCCACATTCTTACAAGATGACTGCAGCCGGCCAATACCACAGCCAGATCAAGGGCGCCCTTTTCAGTGCCTACGCTAGGGAGAGGACAAGCGCCGAAGATTGACGATACCATTGTAACTACTACGGACTCCACGATACATCGTTCCTCGTTTCGCCTTCCACTTCGTTCGTTGTCGGGCTCAATCGGTGCCATTCAGCCACGAATCTTCCGCGAAAATATAGAAGGATACACCACTAAATCCAAATTACACACCAGGTATGCATGTCTCCTCCCTCCTTAATGCCCCGCTTCTTCCTTTCTGAATCACTGTTCTCCTCGTGCAATCCCCTTCTTCCCTATCAGAATGCAATGCTGGAAGGAATAGGGGGCGGTACTACCAACTTAGAACCAAGCACGGGCCTCAACTACAATCAGCGGGACTCCAATCCCGACTGCGCCCGTACTGCATGAAAGGACTGGATGAACCTTCCGCTAGAGTACGAGTGAGTTCATCCCTTCTCCACGTGCAGCATGCCGCTCATAGAGCATCCAAGTTGCACCTCCATCGCGGAATCCAACCACACCATGCGATTCACCCGCCAACAGAGCTTCGCGGAGGCATCTTGAATGACCGAAATCAGTCAAGAGACCAACGAACCACTCAACCTGTCAATCGATTTTTTCTCCTCGTTGTCGATAGGAGCAAAATCGTAATGAAACCTCCACCGAAATACAGCTAGGTGCCTCTCTCGGAACGAGCAACGCACTGGTCGATAGGTAAGTTTCCAACCCCACAGCTGGACTCAAGCTACCTGAGCTCCATCGATAGCAGAGCAAACACACTTAATCTCCGCAGGAAAGGTGAGGAAACACATTGCCCCGACAGCCTCAATCATCCACTGCAGGTAGCAGGTACATCCATCTAGCAAGGCAGGCAGCGGAAGCTAAATATCAACCTCAACGGTGAGCACGAGCGTTGTATTGTTAAACCTTGTATTCGAATGTACATGGTCGTTTGCTCGGCCAAGTTCATTCAAAACGAGGGGAGCTAAACTGTGGGAAGGGAGAACTCAGATCACGACGACAAGAAGGAGACTTCTATTACGATTGAGGGAAGGTTCCGCATGGGAGATAAGTACCATCACTAGGTAAGTAAGAAAAAAAAAGGAAAAAGAAATCAGAACGGATCTCCTGCTAGAAATCGGTCAGATTCATTCCTCTCGGAGCCACTTTGCGCAGCTCTTAACAAGCCCTACCGTCAAAACCAGTGCTCAAATCAAAATTCTGACGCAGCCAGCTCATTCCGTACACTTTAAAACCCCTACTTAGAATCTTACCTTACCCAAATCAGCCTAAAAACTGAAGAGATATGTCGATTTTTTCCTTTACCATATCTATTATCTTCAACATCCCCGCGCGTCTCCATTCTCATACACCGACTAGCTCACTAACCCATTGCAAAATCTAACCCCGTCATCTAACTCGCCCTAATTTCTAACTCGCCCTATGCCAAAACCCCAACTCTGACCCTTCATTTACCTAAATCCGCAGAGGAACGAGACAATAACCTCTTTCTCTCCCTCGCTTCTTTCCCTCCATCTTCGTCGTCGTCATCTCAATCTTCAAATGCATTAGCCGCAAATTCGTGTCAGGCTCGCCCCTTCTTCCTTCGTTTGTCTCAGTGACCAGCTCCCTCATCTCTATGTTGGTACTCACACAGCGCCCGGTGTGTTGACGAACCTCATAATGACTTAGAGCATACAATTCGACAGCTCCAGCTACCTTGTGGGAACTTCGAAGGAGACCTGCTATAGATAACAGGGTTTGTCTTTCGCCCCTATACCCAAGTCCGACGAACGATTTGAACCTCAGTATAGCTGCGGTGTCCATCATAGCGCCCTATGCCGCTCCAAACTGTGCTCTAACAAAACACCACAACGGGCGTGGCCCAATACAGACAGAGGGATGGTGACCACGGAAGCCGAAATCTGCTATAAAGTGCATACCAACTCACCTACCGAATCAATCAGCCCCAAAAAGGGATGGTGTTGAGCTTGTGACCTATGCACGGCCGTCGCGGCTACTCTAACTTTTCGAAGAGTGAGAGGTGTCGAAATAAGTTTTGGCAGATGACCGAACCCCTTTCAGGTTTGGACCCAGAACGAGACCCCGAACGCCCGAATGTACGGAGGTCCGTTCGAAGGCCTCCGTACGTACGGGCTGGTAACCTTGAACCTAAGTAAAGTAATTATGTTTGTGAATCATGATCAATCATCTGTGTGGATTTGAGAAAGTAATTTATTTTGTCGAGTTGTTCGTTATGCTTTGTGTTACGGAGGCTTGGGCCAAGGGTTGGAACGGAACAGGTCTGGGTATTGCAAAGCTTTGTTTTTTTCGTCGTGCTGTTCATATAGTTATGCGCTTCATGGACCTAGGGTATCACGAAGCTTTCTCGTTTGTCATATGGTCCATTGCCTTGAGCCTTATAGACGTGGACCTAGAGTCGGGATGGAACAGGTACAGGCATTGTGAGGTATTATTCGTCTAAATTGAAGATAAAAAATTTACCCTATGCAAACCTTTTTAGCATGGACCAAGGGTCGGAGCGGAACAAGTCAGAGTTTTGTAAAACAATCATCTTTGCGTGAGTGTGGAGAAAAATAAGAATTGCTTCGACTTGTTGTATGTGGTGGCGTTACTTTTTCACATACGGGCTAGGGGCGCGACAAAACAAGTCTAGGTGTTATGGGTTGGACATTCGTCGCGAAGTGATGCCCTGAATGAATGTTTATTTAGTTTCTGAAAGGTCTGACGTGCATTAAACTGTGCTTAATTGTTTGCTTATTTTTGTAAAATTAATGAGGAGCGAAATCGGATACGGGACATCGAGGGAGTTTGACTTTGCACGAAGAATAAATGAATTCAAATAAAATATCACGGGTTCTGTCTTTTTACATTCCATCTTGATGTTATTTTATTTCGTCTTTTTCATATTCATACTTTGGTTCATAGGTTAGTATGTTAAAGCTTGCCTTCTGCTTGAGCGGTAGGTAGGTGGTTGTCAATTTTTATATGCGCATTGTCTTGTATGCATGCTCTGCTTTGGGTACGATGTTAACTAGCTTTTGAGGTCAATAGGAATTTCAGAAGCTCCCTTCCATAGGGGAGATGCTGCCAAAATTTCTACTTCAACTGCGGGTTTTAGAAAAATTATTACAAAATTATTTGCGTTAGAGATAGTCCAATTTTTTTAAATCAATAGAAATTATAAAGGTCTTTCCTACTAGGGAAAGTGTTGTCGAATTTTTTATAAAAAACAAAGAGTTTGTTTATCTTTAGATAGTTTTTTAACTATTTATTTTCTCTTCTGATCTGGCGTAGTATATTTTATGTAAACACACTTCCTTGGAGGAAGTGTTACTTGATTTTTTTTTAGTTTAATATCGATACGGTAACCGTGCATGGAATGAAGTAGGTTCTATTCATGTCCCCGTTTGAAATTTCATACTACTTTCATACTTCTTTCGAGCTATTTTTAGTCGAAGTCAGTATTCTGATGCTTTTTAATATCTCATGGTAGATATTGGGCCCGATTTTTAATTTGTGTCATTAAAAAAAGATGAAATGATGCATTCAAGGGACGCTGAACCCGGTTTTCAGCAGATGGTGCTAAAAAAAAAAACTATTAAAAAATTTAAAAAAAAATATCGGGTAATACCGTTAGATAGTTGAGAGTGTGATACGGAATCTCCATTAACTCGACATGTGTCGCTTGCTTTGGTTCTATGATATATGTCACGTTTACTTGTAAGCATAATCAGATGCTTTGGGTTCTATCATCTTTTGTTACCTGGTGGTAACATGTCGGTTTGCGAA
The DNA here is from genome assembly GCA_003427395.1 of Chara braunii. NCBI lineage: Eukaryota > Viridiplantae > Streptophyta > Charophyceae > Charales > Characeae > Chara > Chara braunii. The sequence goes on along the minus strand of BFEA01000069.1, from coordinate 3,701,472 downwards.
TGAACTTCTACCTATTTTCGTACCTCAACCTAAAAACTTAGCCCTAATAACTTTCTTTTTCAGATTTGTTTTTTGTCAATTCCCTATAATGTTAGGCACATGCCTATAAATTTTGAAGTCATTTTGCTCAACCAAAAAACAATGAAAAATCTTGAAAGATGAAGGTCTCAAAACGTGCTTGCCCATTCACCAGTTGTTTTTGTTTTACTTTATTTCGGGGCCTAAACAATGTTATTATTTTTTGAAAATATTTTCATGAGTTTTTTATTATCTGAAGTACACATATATAAATATTAAGGGCATTTGGCTATGGCAAAAAAACAAAAATCGCCAACGACGCCAAAGATGGTGGTGTCAAAAAAGAGTTTACGCACTCACCAATTTTTATTCTCTAATTTTTTTTTTTTTTTTTTTTTTTTTCTTATCATTATTTATTTCGTGTATTTTATTTGTATTTCAAATTTGGTAAGGAATTTGGATGTAATGCTCGGACAAATGTTGTTTATTTTATCTTTCTCCATAACATATGCTTTTTTCAGATTGTTCCGAGTTTTTTTTTTTTTTTTTTTTTTTTTTTTTTTTTCAACATTCGGCCTTAACGACCAAACGCATCCCAAGGGGTCCCGCACATTCCGACTTTCAGGTTCGGGCGCTCGTCCCGTCCCGAACGCTGGCCATCCTGCTTAGGTTGAAATTAAATATTGAATAAAGTCCTAAAAAATATACAGGACGTGCACTCAAATCAATTAAGTATATCAAAAAGGATATCAGAGAATAAGGTGAGAGAAACTAGAAAGATTGCGTCGGCCTACCTCTTGGTTCCCTGCCTCCAGAGTCCCGCTTGAACCCCGACAACTCTTGCAATTGCATGGGCTCCTAAGGTCCCGAGGAAGATACAATCCCGAAGTCCGGCTGAGAGAAGATTAACAACTGTCGTATTTTTCATCACCACTTCGGGACAGCCTTCACCACTTAAGGATGCAGCCTGCCTAAACGGGTGGTTTTCAGGTGGTCTCTGAAGACTCTGAAAACCTTATGTTTAGGCAGGCTGCATCCTCAAGTGGTGAAGGGTGGTTTTCATGGTCTTCGGACCTTTCACCACTTCAGAATCATTCAGGATTTTCAGACTGCCAAAAACTCTCACTTGACCACTTCAGGACACCCTTCACCACTCCAGGATGCAGCCTGCCTAAACAGGTGGTTTTCAAGGTCTTCGGACCTTTCACCACTTCAGGACCATTCATGATTTTTAGACTGCCAAAAACTCTCACTTCATAATTTTCATTCCAGAATTTTCAGCTACCCGATAACCGCTTGTGGTCTGGCTAGGATAAGATCTACGTTGCATAGAGTACACGTACGCGGCCTTTCCGTACGAAACATACAGGTAATATGTGTACGGGATCTGTATGGGAACCTGTACGGAAACATGTACGTCTTTTACGTCCCCGTACGAAAAAAAAAAAAAAAAAAAATCATCAAAAAAATTAAAAAAAAAACATACGTGATGAAACAACACAAAACAAGCAACATTTGGTTGAGCATCATCCTCAGACTCTTGTTATAATTTGAGAAAAAAAATAAAAACACTACCAGATTAAAAAAAAAAAACAAAAAAAAAAAAACAAAAAAAAACTCGTACGTGGCCTTTAGCGTACGAGTAGAGTACGAGTACAAGAGTACGAATCCGTACTCGTACGAGGGTGCATACAAGTGGCAATGTAGGATGGGATACTAAGTCGTCCTCCCCTCAAGAAGCTTCACAGGAAGTAACAAAGAGTAGTAGATAAAGAAGGGACTTTTGAACTCTCACATGCAAGAAGAATGCACTCAAGGTCTCACAAGGCAACAAAGCGGTGCGTAAGCTTGGACGTCCAAGGCCAATCACGTTGTCGGTACAAATATCTTTACAAAGGTATCTACCCTGATTTTTGCACGTGACGGAAGATAAGTTTGGTTTAAAGTCTGAGTACACCACGTGAGTCGTGGTTGTGTTTTAATTACGCTAACTAAATGGTTGACGATAAATAAAGAGTGTGTGGGCGCGCAAACTGATGACGCGTCATCTCTCTTCTTGTTGATGATTGTAAAGCCGGCGTGGTTGCCGACCAATTTTTTGTCTTTGATTTAAGCTATGATTAAAATTTTTCATCTTTTGATTGGTATGCTTGACGGCGATATGTGCTCTCGTGCGGAGGATGACATCGACGACAATGCGGCATTGAGTAATCGTCAGGATATGCGAGGGAATAGACGCGTGATAGGAGTGGGGCTTGACGGTCGTGGATTCAATTTGCAGGTCGAGGTGTGGCTTGGAATGTGTCAGAGGACCCGCGAGTCACGTGGTACTTATATAGGTGTCCGCGAGTGCTAAACTCAACCTTGAGCCTAGCACTATTGGTAATGGTAACAGACTTTCATCAAGGAGAGTTAGGGATCGAGGCTAGCGGGTGACGACATAGGAGTAATGAAACAGTTTGAAAAGGCCGAGGGGTTGAGGGACCGGTGGGGCTATTCCCCTTTTGGTTTTGCTGCCAGCGGGGTCAGAAAGGTATTAGTGGTTCCTTTTTCCTCGCCACCGTTTTTTCGACATTATTTTTCCTTTAATATTTTATTGTTTATGGTTGTTTATTTAATTTTTACATTTTGACCTTCCTAGAATTAGGCGTAATGTCGGATTTAGCGGCCATCACGACAGTCAAGGACCTTGCGCATTCGCCTCTTTCGGCAGGCCTGCTCGGGTTCCTCAGGTTCGGGATGCTGGCAAAATTCCTCTATCCGCCCGTCTTGAAACTTGGACCGTGGAATCAACATGTGTGCGACCAGCGGGCACTTAGCCCACAAGCTGAAAGAATCTTGAGTTGAGGAAGTCCCCACAGGGCACTGTCCGCCAACCGCGAGTCTGCTGTGAGAGGTTTGAGTGTGAGCATGCACGTTGGGGGCCGAAAGAAATGGACTATGTCTGGGCGGAGCGGCCCAGGGCACAGTGGATGAGTTCGCAGCCGTGCTGTCTGCCCGGGCTGCGCACATGGGACCCTTCTAGGCTTTCTCCATTTCGGGATTCAAAGTTCTCATTTGAATATTTGCTACTACTACCACCAAAATTGCACGACAGTTTCGCTTGGGCCTGCGCAATAGGTTGTGTAGTACGCCTCGCGATCCCTTGTGGGTTTGGGGGTCTCCCTGTAATTTTATCCGGTTTCTTTCAAAGGGTAAATAATTTTCGAAAAGAATGAGTATCTGTTTAGAAGTCAGACAATAGTCGGGGCTTGTATGTTTTAAGGGGGTGTGAGTTATAAAAAATAGTAAGATTGACCTCGTTAGTGCATGTGAATGTGGCTTCGTTTACGTGTGTATGCATTCATGCAGGTTAGTTATTGAAGCCTGATGTGACCTCTCAATTTTATGATTGGATGCGTATTGGATGTGAATGGATGAGCTACAAGTGAGAATTATGAGAGAAGGACAGCATGGTGTTGCACGACCCTCATACCTGATGGGTTACTTTTTTTTCACCCTTTCTATCATACCTCGGGTTTTGAAAGGTGTATATGTGTGAGAAGATGTTTATTTGTAGTCTATCATCAACGTGTGATATTCAGTGGTAGACTGAATATTGAAAAAAAGACTAGGCATGCGCTTATGGTTTGGGTCAGACGCGTGGTGGTATGATGTCATAGTCGATCGGCATAGGGTCACACTTGGTAGATCAACGACCTAAGTGTGGATCCGATTCATCCATGACCGCGCGTATAACCTGTACTACAGTGTACGAGAAACACCATCGGTTGGGTCTGCTCTGCAGTTGCATGTAAAAGTTTGCGCATGGGCTTAGTAGCTTGGTAGGGATATGCCCACTTAAAGGATGCTGACAACTCCTATGAGTTGAGGAAGTTGTACCTCGCGGGACCCTTTCCCATCATAGGGATTCGATGGAGGTATAGTTGGCACACTTGACCGGAGTACCGAAACTTCATACGTTTTCTACAATAATACGAAATTTTGCGTGACATAGTCCAGAGAGTCTCCCTTGGGGGACTGATATGCTGGACAACGGGGAGCTCCGTAGTAGCCATGTGCATGCATCAAGCCTCCAACGAGGAAACATGTGGGAGTTGCACCCACAAACAGGTGCGATACTTGTGATAGTAGGTAGGCGATATTGGGCAAAGATCAACTGGTAGCATCATGACCGGGCTTCTTCGATGAGCCAGTCATTGTGCCTCCCCTCTGCTGCCCTCCTATAATAATTAACAGTCTCTGCTCAATGTTACTCGGGAGGACCAACGACGTACCTCTAGGTGGCAGGCGCCAAACTTGCCCAAAAATATGTATTACTCGGACTCCGAGGCCAATAGGGATTGAACCTAAGACCTTCAGAATGTCACTTGTCTGCCTTTCTAATGGAGCTAGGCTGCTAGATAGTTTTTATTATTCTTAATGAATTTTTATTATTCTTAATGAATTCAAAGCGATATGCTTCATACCAACCAACTGAGATAGTCAGTTGAATCCTCCGTGTCGATATTAGCAGAGTCTTCAATGAACACGGGCATAAGTGCGAGTGTGAGTGGGTGCATGTGTTGTGTGGGAGAGTGTTGGTTGTAGACATTGTTCTTATATGATGGGCCGGGGGTGGGGGAGGATGAAAAAGGAGGCACAATTATTTGCAAATGCTCAGTCCTTGTGTTAGTCAGACTCCCACTGGCAGCCCCAACCCTCCACCCCAAACCACTACTGCATGGTCCAAACATGCAATTTCCTCCCTACACCGAGAGAGGTTACCTCCCTTCACCGAAGAGAGGTAGATAACTATGCTTGCGGGGGTCCCTTATATAGCCATAGGAATAGTGATAGGTAGGTTACCATAGTGAAAGATGAAAAAAAAAATGTTACATGATATGGAAGATACCAGTTAAAACTTGTGAGACAAATATATATACATATATATAGAATTGTTCCCCGATGAGGAGAATAATTTTTTTTTTTGATGATAGGACATCAGTTGAGCGCTGTGGTCGCGCGTGAGCGAGTGGGGAACAAACCGACCGACAAACCTAGCGGTCTTGCTATTCAATGCCTTGGAATTGACGAGGACGAGAAACGGTGTTTATGCCATTGCCGCGGGAAAGGTAGGTTGACCCAATAGAGAATGTCATGGAGAGGAGTGACACAGGCAATACGGACGCGCAACACGGGCAGGGTGGAAGCTCCTTGTAGTCAACGCGCGAACAATATCCTTATCGGTGAAGTGCTTCGAACAACACGAAAAAATCCTACGACAAGAATCACAAGAGATATACGATAAACTTTCAACACGTGATGGCTTTCGCGGATGGGCGGAGGCTCTAGGTTGATATCAGACTCTCTATGTTGAACAAATATTGGGGGAAACTATGGGCTATAACATCCTTATTTTTCGCCCATTCCCTGCCGGGTCTCGAGGTTGATGGGAGGGCAACCTCTGTGACTGGACGGGTCGAGGAAGTAGTGTCGCGCATGTTGGAAGTCAGTGAGCCTTTCGTGGTGGGGCTTGCACAGGAGCAAGATGCCTAGTATATCGACATCGAGCACACACTCTATGAAGCGGTTGTCTTCTGCTTCTGGCTGAAACGAGTGCACTCGGTGCAGAGTTAATTGGTTGAATCAATTACCACCTAGCACACACTCTATGCACTCGTAGGCGTACTAGGCGGTCGGCTTCGCAACCTCGTGACCAACACCAACAACATCAACAACAATTTCAACAACGACCTCAACAACGACCTCAACAACGACCTCAACAACGACCTCAACAACGATATTAATATCACTGACGATATCTTCGGACACATCAACATCTACCGATAAGGGTTCTCCAACTTCAACAATGCCCAGGGGTGGAGTGCAACCCATAGCAGTAACACGAACCGCCCCGACCATTACTACAATCAAAACGTTTGCAACAAACTCAAGCACGTCGGAGGGCCCAATATTTTCAACATCAACTACAGTGAGGGTTGGAGAGATTGTATGTTTGACCTACATTTGATAGGGAGGTAAGCGACAGAGGACAGACGAGGAGCGAGATATGTGTTTTGCCCTCTATTCTAACATTCCTCTCTCATTTTCTTCCCCACGACTGCCTTCTCCTCATCAGTACCCCACTCACAGGAACACACAATTGTTTTTTTTTCTCCCTATCAAAGCAGTTGTGCGAAGTGGGGGGTGAGAGGAGAGGTTGCGCGGGCCGCCCTTCAAGGGCCACGTGCCATTTTTGGATTACATGGGGAATGGTGGTGAGACGGGGTGGGGCAGATGATGCGGTTAAGGGACATAACTCCCTCCTTTCTATAGGGAGAATCAACGAATTTTGCCTCCCCCTTTGCACTTTCGTTATGCTCATATATCGGTCTAAATGGGGACCGAGACAGTGAGACAAACATTCCTCTCCTTGTCCACCTTAACAAGATACAATGAAATTGCTTTGATTAGAGTTTGTGTGATTGGATCTGCGATTTTTTCCTTTCTACTGCTTTTCTTCTACTTTTAAGCTGCTCCGGATAAACTATGTAAAACGATTACAATGGAGGCCAATTAGGAAGTGTTTCAAATTTCCCTCCTCCCTGGTTCCTTTGATTCTTTGAATGGATATAATACGATTGGGTTTTATTAGTTCTGATTTTGTGGATTGAAATTTATTTATTTTACAACTATAATTCGACTGTTGAGTTAGGCCGATCCAAGTTGATTCAAACTGCTTTAAACCACCTGTATTTGGTCCAGCTATAGGCCATGGAGAAAAATAAAGCACAATTATTTCTAGTCGGATGAAATAGGACACTTTCGAAGTGCCATGTACATTTCTTAAAATTATGGCTTGTTAATGGGCACGAGTTTAGGAAGTTCTGGTGATTAGACCGCCACTCCCCACGACAGCCGAAAACCCTCGGCCCTGTGACTTAGGGGCGGGTTCTACAGAGGGGCGGCGACCGTTTGTCACCAGCGGGTCCAATCATGACATTTGAAAGCCGCAACTTTGGCGATTTTACGTGCTCAGAATAATTCATAAAAAATTATGAAACTTTCAGGGTCCGTAGATTAGGTCGTGCTCGTTCAAGGAAAAATATAAGAATAAATGAACAAAATCATTTCAAACTTGAAATAATCATCGTGCCGACTCGACGCATTTTTATTTTTTTGACGCAAATTTTATTTTTGTCATTCACCGGTTTTCCAGTCTATGTTATGAGCGCTACTGGTCCCAGAAGGTTTTTGACGTCGGGGAAGGCCTAATTATTTCAGGTCGGCCTTTGGCATATCCGGTCTGACTTGCAGGGGTACGTAGTTTTCATGAAGTTTCTTGCGCTGATTGTTAGGGATTCCATCATGTGGATGGACTGGGATGGAACCTCGTTTGAAGTAGGTAGCGATTGTAGCTTCGTGGGTTCCTCCATGACTCAGGCTGGTAAGGATATGCTTAGTCGACCATATCGGTGGGCGGTTAATCCCCTCGAGTGAAGGCAATCAATGCTGCCTATCATCGACCAACCAATCAACCTCATATCAGACTACGACTCAAACTCCTCCCCCGCCTCCTCTTCGGAGGCCTGTTATACCGATGATGAAGAAAGGGAAGACACACAATCAGAATCTGACTCGGAAGCTGAGACTGAACTACAAACACGAGACCAGACTGGGCGACCACGATTCGAAAACAACCAAATGAAAGGTGACCACCAAATTTGTGGCCCCTCGAAGGGACCCCCGCAACCCCTCATAAAGCCCACCACCAGAGGGAAACTTTGAGACCTCGTAAGGCCGTCCGCCTCCACCCAGGCGCCAAAGGACAGTGAACCCCTAAAGGGCCTGATACTCCGTCCGATCAAGAGGGATCCTCACTCCCGGGCATGGCAGCTTGGCCTGCGCACAAAGGGACACCTAGCAGACTTTACTGTAGAGCATGCAAGCTCCAGAAACGAGTTTGTGGGGCTCACGGTTGAGGGATGGAAGGGGGAGTACGGGAAACCAGAGGCTATGAGAATGGTCACAACCCTTCTCTCAGAGAACAAAAATACAGGGGCCCAGGGGGTGGGGCTGCCTCAGAACCACCCACTCCCGCAAGGCATTACGGTGGCCACAACTGTCTTTGACTATAACCTCTCCCAGAAAGGGGCCTCCTCTCTGCTATGGCTCGCTGAGGAACAGTTGGCTGACCTGTCAACAACCAGGCTGACATCCAACCCGGCATGGAGATTAGCCCAGATCCATATTTTCCTCCAAGCTATTTTAGAAAATGGGTTTCTCCATGCCACGAACAAGTGGGATGACCCCATGCTCCTTAACAAACTGTGAGCCACCACATACTATAAACCACTAACTCTTGTCTGAATGAAGCAACAAACAATGTGTGCAGGAGACCGCCGCCCCGACCCACCTACACAATCTACACCGCAAACGCATGTCCTTCCCATTGCACCTATACCCCCCCCTCACCAACGAATCACCCCCCCCCCCCCCCCCCCCCCTCCCCCCTTCCTCCACCAGATGTGCCACCACCCCTCCGACCCGTCCCTGCCTGGGAAAAAAAATTGACTCAGGCAGACCTGCACATAAGGTCCCTAAATGTCAATGGGTTGACAACTCCCAGCACCCAGAAAACTGCGGTCATTTGGAATGAGACCAAACACCCGGACACAGCAAACTGGCCAGACGCCATCTGCATTCAAGAGACCCACCTCTCCGACACAGCTTCCCACTAGGCCAAACACTAAGCGGTCTGGCCACATACAACATTCATGGCCCCGACCGTAGGTACGGCCTCAGCAGGGGTGGCCATATGGCTACCACCCTTGTTTCGCTTGTCCCCGATGCAATCAGACTATGACAGGCGGGAAGGAAGATGGGTATACCTCAAAGCAACCCTTGGGGACGACGAGATATGCTTGGTAAGCGTATACAACCTGAATGACCCCGTACAACGCATCCAATTCTTTTAGACTCTCCACGAGGTTCTGCACTCTGACTGCCCAACCATCTTGGCAGGGGATTTTAACACCACGCCGGACTCGGGAATGGATAGACGATCCACCTCCTTTCCTAACGGAGGAGAGCTCACACCAGACATTATATCCCTTTCCCAGGTCATCTCAGAGAGACAACTGTGCGATATGTACCGGCTCCTCCACCCGACTAAAATGGCCTACACATGCCTGCGCTCGCGAGGGGAGGCGGGACTCTCCAACTCCCGCATTGACTTCTTCCTCATTCCCAGACGCTGGTGAACCTGATCACATTGGTTGAGATTCAAGCCATCAGCCCTTGCCGATAGCCTTGGGCATCTCCTTCCAAAAGCATCTGACCCGGGGTCCAAGCTTTTACAAATTTAATACATCGCTCCTCAAACTCCAGGAATTCGATGACCTGGTCAAAGAGTATTGGCGATATTGGGACACATATAAACCTTCACATGCAACACTGGCATTGCCAACCTAAGAGAAATGGCAAAAAAATTCTCGATTGCTCAGGCGCGAAAACGCAAGGCCACCATTGACAAACTGATCCACGCCTTAGAACAGTGGGACGACCAAATGGCCAATCGGCCTCTTGACCAACACACCTACGCTCACCTCCAAGACGCAAGGGATCACCTTCAGGCCTACCTAGACCACCAATCAGAAGGATGGAGAATCCAAGCGAGAATAAAGAAGGTACAATGTCAGCCACCTTTTTTGCTAAAGCCAAAAATAAAGCAAGGCAACAACTTGTGGCATCCCTACAGCATCCTTTCGACCCTCACCAAAAAGATGCCACTGACCCTTACTCCATCGTCGACTACGCAACGAAATATTACCAAAATTTGTTCACCTCTGAGACTGCACAGTGGGAACCTCATGTTTTAAACGACGCCAGGAACATCCTTCTCAACAATCTGCCGTCCTTGCTCTCCCACACCCAAAGCCAAGCATTTGAGGCGCCCTTAACCACCCAAGAGATCCACAAAGCCCTGCTAGACATGAACGACGAAAAGACCCCTGGGCTGGATGCCTTTCCAAAGGAGTTTTGGGTGCACTATTGGGATCTCTTCAGGAACGACTTCATGCACTACACACAAGCGGTTCAACAGGAAGGCAGATTCGGGGACCTGCTAGGGCAGGGAGTGACAACGCTATTGTACAAAAAAGGGGACAATGCAGAGATACACAATTACCGCCCAATCACACTCCTACCACTCCCATACAAAATGGTAGCAAAGGCGTTGTGCAACCGCCTCCTGCCGTACATGGGCCACCTCATCCACATGGACCAGACAGGCTTCATGCCTCAGAGGAATATTCAGGATAACATCCTCTTGGTTAATGAAACCATAAAATACGCGCGCCAAAGGAAGAGGGATGCAGCCATCCTATTCATTGACTTTAAGAAGGCCTACGATCATGTCGATTGGACCTTCCTAGACCAATGTATGGCCAGAATGAACTTCAGTCTGAGGTTCAGGCAATGGATTACCACCCTGCACCACTCAGCAACGACCAATATAATGCTCAACGGCCATCTGTCACCTCCACTTGCTCTACAAAGATCGGTGCGGCAGGGAGACCCGATCGCACCTCTTCTCTTTGTCATCGTAATGGAAGCCCTGGCTGCACTCATCAAAGCCAACCCGGCCATCGAACGAATATCCATCCCAGAACTGCCTGCTTGCTTGGTACCGGTCACATCCCTATTTGCGAATGACCTTACGGTTCTTCTCCACGCTTCCCCAACTAGCATGAGGGCGCTCGCTCAAACTATCCACCTCTTTTCTGTAGCGGCAGACATGAAAGTAAACTGGGGAACTAAAACGGAAGGATGGTGGTTGAGGGAGGATGGGGAATTCCCCCCTGCTGACCTCCCGTGTCCTGGAAGCCCAAAGAGGAAGCTATACGAATCTTGGGGGTCAGACTCACAGCCATGGGAACGCCAAAGGACCATGGTGACCGACTTGTCCAAACAACCCTCCAAGTAATGGCAAGGTGGAAAGGCCTCTACACTTCTTTGATTGGGAGGGCTCTGGCCATAAACAATCCCATATTCCTCACAATCTGGTACAAGACCGCCTTTTGGGCACTAGGTCCCAATCAAATGCCCGCCTGAAGGAAGCCCCAACGGCCTACTTCTGGAGAAATGATCACGAGATCAAAACATGCATCAAAAGGGTGGCGTGGGCCCCAGGTGGCCCAACCAAGATCAAAGGGCGGCCTGGTTATCATTGACCCGGAAGATGAAATCAAGGCCCTCATATTTAGAATTATTGTCAGAATCTTGATGGCAAACGACGTCCCTTGGGCTCCGCTGACTCACATCCAAATAACCGGCCTAGCCCCAGAAACAGCGCTCGACCGGCCAGTCCACTCCCTCTTATGGCTCACGAACCATGCATGGTCTATGCCCAATACACCAAGGACCCGCCACGACAACTCCCCAGCAACAACGACAAGAACGGACCTCCTCAATGACCCTCTCCGGACCGATATCATTCAGCTATGGAGGGACATAGGTCCGGATAAGTTGCCCCCTCCGCTGCGGTGGCAAGAGATATAGAGACAGCTGTGGTTCGGTAATCCCCACATACTCAATTCACAGGGATAACCTTTTTCCATAAAAAAACGAATCACATTGGCTGACATAGGCAAGAAGGGGGACTATTACACTGGGGGACCTGTGGGACATACCGACTGGCCAATGGAAGACCAAAGACCAAATGAAGCCCAGACTTCACCACATAAAAAACGTGGAAACAAAATTGTGAGAACTGCTGACAGCCATACCAACTACCTGGGCAAATGTCTTGAAGAAGGGTCCATTCACTAGGGAACTTGGTTGTTGAGATGTCCACCCTGCCTCTCCCCATGGTCGTTTACCATGTAACTGCCTGCACAGAGTCCGGAATATATCCCTGAATGCATATGAGTCGGCCCTCGCGGGAGCCCGCGTATCCCGTCTCACCAGAAACGCCCACCTGGACAAGGAGACCTGGCCTCACAAGAATTCGGACACTGGGAGACAACGAAGAGGGATGGTGGGCGTATAAACCCTCCACCCCCATATCCTCTCTCCCGTTTGACCCGAACGAATGGCAATGGGAAAGATGGACACCGCTCCCGATGTGGAAGTTCACTGTCAAAGACTGCTACAGAAAGGTGCACAACACAGTTGACATCACAGACATTGTCAAAAACCGATGGCAGAGGGACTCCGCCGTATCAACAACATCCCTTCACAACTTTCATTGGTCACATTATACGGGCATAATGCGTACCTCTCAAAGGGCACTACAATGGCAGATTGTACACCGCTGCCTTCCGACCCCGGACTGGCCGGTGTCAAGATCCTCACTTGAACAAAGGGGTATTGCATCCCCCCTTTGTACCTTCTGTGGGATATCAACGCAAAAGTTGCGGGCAGACCTGGAGCACTGCCTCCTGGACTGCCCCATGGTCAATCTGATCTGGCGCTGGTGGGATGCAGTGTGGAGGCACCTCACAGGCATAGATCTCCCATGGAACCTAGGGACGTTGTTAATGGACCTGCCCACAACTAACCAGCACACATGGTCCTCCTTCCAATCCACCCTCTTTAATTACACGTGCCTGGAAGTCCTGATGACGGCCTGGAGGGCCTGGTGCTCTCACGAACGAAGACAACACACTTTTGGCTTCCCACAAGCCAGAGCTCACATCATAGACACAATCCATGCAAACATACATCACGCATGGAAAAACCTCAAAGAATCTATGAAAACCCTGACTGATGACTCTAAGAAAACGCAGCGAATCCAGAGGTTTGAACGGGAATGGCTGGACCCCTCGCGTAAGTTGGCGACTCTTGATGACAACCAAAACCTCCACTGGAAACAATGGTGGCGAGACGAAGCCGGCTGGACGAGACGGATCCTCCCGCCCACCCGTAGATCCTCCCCCACAGAGCTGGCCATACCCCACCCTCCCACATCCGCCCACCCACCACAGCATCCTCCACTCCCGACTCAACCACCACCACCCCTCCCCTCCCCACCTCCCTCTACCCCTCAGTCATCTCCCCCGCACCTAAGACTCGACCCGATACTCCACAACCCCCACTTGACTCCATGGGAGCCGGATGCTCCGCCACTTCCTGCTGATGCGCCCCTCCCCGCCCCCCCACCACCGATGAGCCCCAACACGACCCCTGACACGCCCGCGCTGCCCAGCTCTCGGTCACTACTAACCCCAACACCTCCCTCATCCCCCTCGCNGAGCCCCAACACGACCCCTGACATGCCCACACTGCCTAGCCCTCGGTCACTGCTAACCCCAACACCCCAACACCCCCCTCATCCCCCTCGCCCACCCCACCGCTGCCAACCTGCCCACAATCGACCCAACCTCCCCTCCTGCCATCTCCCCCCCATCCCTCGCACCATACCGACCTGACGGTCCCCCACTCCCCACCAACACCCCCCCCCCCCCACCCCGTCCCCCCCCCCCCCATGGCCCTCAGCTCCCCCCCCCCCCCACCCCCACCCCCCTTCCACCCCACTGGCAGGACTCTCATGGCTAACTGAGCCCGAATTGCAAGGTTGAATCGACTCGGATTGAAATAACAAACTCGAATACAAAAGCTGGAGCCAATGTGGCGGCACAGGTAGATCACAAGATAAAGGCCCAAGGGTGACTGGGCAAACCAAAAACCAGCGTGAGATCCGGCTGGAGGTTAGGCCTAACCAGCACAAAGGGCACAGCTTTGCATCTCAACAGATGACAGAACTCATGACTACAGAAGACGACTCAGAATGCGGGATCAAACAAGGCACTGGGGCAAAACGACAGGGAGGTGGCACAGGCTTGATGGATGGTGTTTATGGAATGAAGAAGATTCACTACCTCTTCAACTGAGGACAGGAGGGCAGGACAAGAGAAGAGGCAACATGGGGAAAATAAGGTAGCCCAGCAAGCAGAAGATCTCCATTACAGCGGGTACGGCTCAGCAGTACTTACACACACTCTTGCAGCTTCTGATACCAGCACTGAGGTTTGAGGAGTTTATGGGATTGTAGAGGAATGCAGATAAAGAGCCGCCAGACTATAATTGCATAAGGGATAGTACATACCAAGGGTGGGGGTAGGGGAATGGGAGGCAGGCTTGCCTACTGGAACTGGAAGTCAGGCAATGGTTGATAGCACTAGGCTCTGAGACTGGGACAACAAGGGGCTGTTGGCTGGCCAAAGGGAGTGAAGCAGAACAGTCAAACTGTCTTCAATACCCTTAGTAGCAACCATGGGAACTGATCATACTATCACCTACTTTAGACTGCCAGTGGGCAAGCAAGTCGGGCTGCTGGCTACCTCTTAGTGCGAAATTCTGGCCTTTGTAGGAGGTCCCTGCAGCATAATGTCAACACAAATACATCTCTGTTTAATCAAACAAATGCAACAACAAAAGACATTTTGATGGATGAATGGGTAGAGAACAGTACTCAGAATGGATGTCCAAGTCTCCTAATAGTAAGTCAGGATCTTTGTATACTACCATTTACCCTAGGCTGTCAACTCAGGCTGCTGTGTAGCTCTGCCCGCCTAACTCCTTTCTTTAGAGGTGAGACCAGTAGCTTGCAGTCATTTCAAATTGCTTGTTTAGTCACACAAACAATCACAATGTTCAGGGACGCTGGACCCGCTTTCCAGCAGGTGCTGCTCCCCACCAATAGATGGACCCCCCCCAACAGTGCTAGTGGTGTCTGCTCTTACCAGCATCCCTAGCATCCGCCCGGGCTGTTTGTCAAAAAAAAAAACAAAAAAAACAAAAAAAACAAAAAAAACAAAAAAGAAAACAAATCTGCAGTATGCCCCTACCCGATAGCCGTTGAGTACCAGCACCAAAAATGTCCATATGCCCCTACCCGTTGGGTGCATGTTTTCAGCACAACTCTATGGGTCTCGCTGCACTACGCTATACTCGTGCAAAACCAAGAGTGCAGCACCGCCGCACCTACTCAAGAAATGGGCACTCTTGAAAACGTTATCGAGCTGTCAGGAACAGCTCAAGAAATCCACAAGAGTTGTCGTCGCTGCACCTGCTCGAGAATTTTGCTCTAGTTACCAAATTTCATGAGCTGTCAGAAGGGGGCCGTGAATTTCGCTCTAGGCTGTTCTTGAGTACCAGCCTGCAAGGACCGTTTTTTTTAGGGAGCTCCGAAGGACCGAGGGAACGCTTGGAATTTCCTTGAGTGAACCTCGAGTCTGGGCAGACAACCCAGGCTGGCTCTGTCTGGTAGTGAAGCTTCCGAACTCGTAGAAGCTCACGAAAAATTGTCGGATCCCATAGTGCTACTCTAGAAGTTCAAGAGTCTAGAGCACATGTGGCGATGCCCAGGTTTCGGGACTTTTCTAGAGTCTGACAGCTCTAGACCAACTCGTGAAAAGTTGCACGAGTATAGAGTAGTGCAGCGAGACCCTATGGCTACACGGATGGCGGCCACTTCGTTTCTCTCTCTCTCTCTCTCTCTCTCTCTCTCTCTCTCTCTCTCACACACACACACACACACACACACACACACACACACACAGGGTCATTTTTGCGACAGGGCCACGGAAACTGTGTGCTTCAAATCCGAATTTCTGGTGGAGGGCATGATGGGAAGATATATGCGGCTCATGAGGGCATATTGCACAAGGGCCGGTAAAATGAGACTGTGGAGCCCCTTGCTGACAGGGCCCTGCAGGAAAGCTCAGAGGCCCTAGGGGCGCGAAAGGGTAAGTGGGCCATAGGAGGGGCGCAACGCAAAATAATGGAAATGAAAAAGAGGTTCCCCCCAAAAAAAGAGAAGACAACTTTTTCTATCAGAAAAAAAAAAAGGGTACAAGCTGATGGCGACTGACCGACCGGTCGAAAACCCGCGCGAAAGTCCCCCTGCCGAGGACGGTCGCTCAATTCAATTGCTTCGGTGATCGGTGGGCCTGTGGGAATAACATTCCACTACCGGTATTGGGGCTACCGGTCGGTGTGTCTACTGGTGAGCCTACCGATAAGGTCGCACGGGCGGTCTATGGGCCTCGCTTCACTACTCTCCGTATGCATAAAAGGAAAAAAGTATCGCGGTAAAAGAAAAAATAAAATAGAAAATAATTTATAATAATAATAATAAAAATCGCGGTGTATCTTTTCATGTCGAACGGGAAGAGTCGCTCATTGATGTTGGAAAAAAAAAAAAAAAAAAGAAAAAAAAGAAGAGTCGTTCTCATTTTGCACACTCGTTGAGTAGTGGAGCGAGGCCCTATATACATGTCTAACTGGGACAAAACAACAACCAAAAAAAAAAAAAAAAAACCTGCCCCGGGCCAATGCATTCTTCACATCGGTCGGGATTCATGTAAGCGGCGGGACATCGCGGCCCCGCCCCGCGTTCCCCCGTCGCCGACCGGCGGAACAGAGACGGGAACGTGCGGAGGAAAGGTTCGGGAAGCGCGTGCGGAAGGGCCTACCGTCTTCCCCCGAACATAACGCACCCTAAAAGTGAACGTATACAAGCTATATTTCCCGCCAGATACTGCCAAAATAAGGGCGCGTTGTTTTTCGGCGGAAGACGGTAGTCGCTTCCCGAAAAAAGAAGAAAAAAAGAAGGGCCTACCTAGTATTTGCACTACTCAGCCATCGGCCAACATTTTGAATGCATCAGCGCTATAAATTTGTCCAGATTCATTTAAAATGCATCTGCATTTTCAATTTGGCGGACGGATGGCGTGCAGTGCAACTACCCCCGAGGGCGCCGCCCACGTGAAAAGACGCGTTTTGTGAATCTTATACAATACACAGGCCACAGAGTCACAGTAGTACTGAATTGAATGTATCTGACTGCAATTGAGGAGAGAGCTGGATGAATGTGGACGCAATCACCTCCAGAGCTGGGTAGAAATGGGCCCGACGTGAGTATAACCGCAGTTACTTGGGAAGTACTGCGTCGGAAAGGATGAGGGAGGAAAAAAACGGTCCTCTGTCACCCGAATAGAACGCGCGGTGCTTGTGGCTGTGAACTCTGGATGCAGCGATGATCACCATGGGTTCTATTCGCGGGACAGGGAGGGAGAGGGAGGCGGTGGAGGGATGTTAGCGAGAAGGAGGATGGGGAAGGGTAGGTGGGAATGGTTAGGAGGGACCGGGCGCGGAGGCGGAAGAGGACGCTCATGCGGAAGCGGAAGCCGAAGTGGAGCGCGGCTGCCTTGGATTTGTTGGCGGAGGGATCCGAGGAGTAAGCGAAATGCGGCCGGTGCACAGGGATCCCGACCTTTCCACTTCATGACAGAGTAACCTTTACTCGGTAAGATGTTTGAGCATGGTGGTGTTGACGTCAACGGTTTTGCGGAATCTGATCGATGAACGGAATCGGATGAATGTGATGGCTCGACTAGCCGATCATCTTCTTCGTTGGTTCTCTCGCGTGCCGATGCTCTGTGTGTGTGTGTGTGTGTGTGTGTGTGTGTGTGTGTGTGTGTGTGTGTGTGTGTGTGAGAGAGAGAGAGAGAGAGAGAGAGAGAGAGAG
>BFEA01000069.1:3665865-3676519 GCA_003427395.1 Chara braunii | reverse complement strand
AAAAAAAAAAAAAAAAAACCTTAAAAAAGACAAAAATAAAATAAAAATTTTAAACCTCAATTAAAGACGTAAATTTACACACTGACAAAAATGGACATGAAACGTCGTGCAACACTCGTAACTGAAATCATACATGAAAAATGTAATTGACATGAAAAGTCGTGAAGTACAAGTCTCTGAAATCACACATGAAAAATGTAACATAAGACAATGTATCCTACTAATGGAACACACTGAATAATAGAAAATTTGTACTTCACAAATCGCGTCAACGGTGCCGAAATACTCTACCACGACTAACGCTGTCGTACAAACGCCCTACTCATACCAGAAAAAACAAAACAAAAAACGAAGAAAACAACAACAATTGCAACACGCACACTACTAGTGACTACCTGACAATACACAGATAAGACAACACAACCAAAAAAATAGGAGCTCAGTCCAAGACGAAGTCGCGTGCAAGAAGAGGAAAGGGGAAAGCTGGCCTCATGGTCATTGACCTTTCCTCCCCTTACCTCGCTGTCTCCTCGTACCCGGTCCAGTACCGGATGTCGTCCTCCCCCTCCCTCGTGGCTGCGCAGAC
The DNA here is from genome assembly GCA_003427395.1 of Chara braunii. NCBI lineage: Eukaryota > Viridiplantae > Streptophyta > Charophyceae > Charales > Characeae > Chara > Chara braunii. The sequence continues at coordinate 3,675,933 of BFEA01000069.1, read as the reverse complement.
GTCTACGCAGTGGCGCATATCGAAACACGTGTTGGTGGAGGAGGTGGGGGCTCATCGGCGTCGTCGTCGTCGACACTCTCGCCCCTCTCACTCTCCTCCTCCTCACTCTCATCCTCACCCTCACTCTCATCCTCACCCTCATACTCCTCATCTTCTTGCACTGACGGAGCCGTTTCAGGATGGTCCTCTTCTATGGTGACAGGGCCGCCTCCCTTCCTTACCTAAACAACCCTCGTACTGGCTTGTGCAATCGTCTCCTGAGGGATCCACGAGGCATCCCCAATCCCTTTAGCCCCGAAGACTCTCCAAGTGCAGCGCCTCTCTTTGCAGGCACGGGGCCTGGACGAGGCACTTCATGCTTGCGTGGAGTCTGCTCATGCACAACACGCGTCATTGCTCTCAAAGCGTGGTCCAAGGTCGAGGTGGACAATCCTCTGCCGCAACCCCGTTGGGGCTCACAACCTGCTGCTGCAACCTCCCTCGCTGCGGTCGTCTTGGCACCGCGGTTTCCCAAACCTGGCTGAAGGCGTGCAGTAAGCTCCGTGACACGGAGGGTGGAATGCAAATCTATGTCTGTCCTCCCGAATAACGTTGTGTCATGCACATCCCGCCCACCCGGTGTCGTGTTACAAATCCTCGATCTCCCGAACGTCTGTGGGGATCGAGAGCCCTGGCCGGTGGGCGACGATGATGGATCCTTCTCACGCGGTCTAGGAGGAGGGGGTGGTCTGTCTCCCGTCCTGGGCGCTCTCTCCTGCAGGCCCCCCGAAACCCTTGAAACATCTGCCCCGCTACATCCTCCTGTCGAGGTACACCCGGACCATACCGATGACGCAGGGGCCCATGGAACTAAAGGGATCCTCTGCCACGAGGGATGCTGGAGTCTTGTGTCAAATACCAGTCGGTCCAGTCGAGTCACATCGCACACAGCGGCCGCCGCCAACTCCTCTGCATCCAATGGAGATCGATCTCCTGTGGAGCCGATCGCCGAGGAGGTGGAGGCGGAACCATCGTCTCGGACCCCAGATCCATGATAACAGCAGGCGACACATCATGCACTACCACCTCCACCGAGTGCGAGTGTCGGACCTCAACCAAGTGCAGGCCCGAGAAGGGACGACTGAACCCGTCTCTGTCTCATGAACTACGGGCAGTGCGTCACCGTCGTCTCGCCCCTGTCCACCCTCCATAGCCTCCTCCACCGCATGTGGCCCACCCTCCATAGCCTCCTCCGCCTCTAGTGGCACACCCTTCATGGCCTCCTCCCCCGCCAGTACCCCACCCTGCCCACCATCTCTCCCTGTCTCTCGACGCCTGCGCTCGTCCAAGGCCCGTGCGAACGCTAGAGCACGCGGGTCGCTGGATGCCATCAGTCGAGCTCTCTGTCGCTCCATGATGTAGCGTGTCGTATCTGAAGATTCCGCAGTCGTCCTCTCTCTTGGGGTCCGAGTCCCCATCTCTGATGCCGCCTCGTCCCTTGATGGCGCCCGATCTGTCGATGCCACCCCGCGACAACAAGGGGGAGGACCCATTGACATGTCAAAGTCGAAGTGGGTCCCCATCTCTGAACCTGCTCCCCCTATGGGAGGAGACATCCCCAACTTCCTCGCCACACCCGGGGTGAAACCCCCACGACCACATTGAGCTCCTCCGTGATAAATTGCTGCATGAGGTGCTCCTCTACGTCCTCACCACCCTCAGTGGAGTCCGCACCATTGTGCTCCATGGCAACATCCGACACCACTGCTGTTGCCGCTACCTTATCCTCCGTTGTTGCTGCTGCTGCTACCTCCCCCTCCGCTGCTGCTGCTGCTGGTACATCCTTGTCCACTGCTGCTACTGCCGCGACCCCCTCCTCCACTGCTGCTGCTACCTCCTCGTCCAACACTCGTGGTCCAATCTCCTCCACTCCTCCTACTCCCATCTCCTCCGTTCGGGCTGCCCCCGGCTTGTCAGCCGTGGTGGCATGGTGGCCACCCTCCTTTTGCAAGACCCCCGGGGACGGCGACCGTAACCTCAGCTGGCGGAACTAGTGCGGATCTCTGCTGAAGTTTGTGCTGAGGTAAGAAAGATGCCAACACCTCCGTCTTTATCGCTGCCGTAGCCGGATGAAGTGGCGAGACGGGGGAGGGTGGTGCAGGACTCGAAGCAGGAGGTGGTGGCACATATGAATCTCGCCTCGTCGGAGTAAGAGTCGTCATCTGCGCCTCTGTGCGGCTCATGCCTGCATGAGAGCCCAAAGTTCGTCATCGCGCAAATGACCCACGGAAGCCACCTCCTCGAAAGGACCCCAAAAATCCTTGTTGTCCCCCATCATCTCCCTTTTCGCACGGCCAGCCCCCCGTCGTGTAGTTTAAGTCCTCGTCTCTGCATCATCGACGTCCTCGTGTGTCTTATAAATCTCACGCGAAATGGGGAGTGCTGCGTCATCAGCTGCCTCGGGTGCCCGCTCGTCCTCCGGGTGATCATCCCTCTTTCAAAAACGACATCAGGAGAGGGTGGTGCGGAAGCCTGGATGGGATCACGCGTAATAAGTGCAACCTGCTGGGAAATCTCCTGCTCCGTCATCCCTCTGCGCCGTGCCCGTGGGCATCAACTCCACCCCGAGTCCTGCTTGGCAGTCGAGCATGCCCTCGTCCCGCTGCCATGGCAACACATAACCGCATCCTGCCCGCCGATACTCTGTTAACCGCACATTGCGGTGATCTCAACTAGTTGCACGACCTTCTTGAAGGCCAATCAGTTGTGCTTCTTCGTGTGGATGCCCGTGTGGACCGCCCAGTTCCTCTCCATTGGAGAAGCGCAAGACCATATGTTCATCGCACGGAGAGCGCACCACTGCAACTCTGGCGTGTCCACCCCAAACAAGGACCACCAAGACGCACACTCGATCGTCTCGATGTTACCGCTACATGCTCGCCCACGAGCACGCCCCTCTGCCCCGCCCCAATCACCAAACCTGCCCTGCTGCATGTGGAAGTCCTCGAACTGCTGACAGGCAACGATGTAATCCGCACCATCCAACTCAAAACCAGTCTGCGTCAGAATAAACCTCTTGGCTTGTCTCACAAGCCAAGCAGGGTACACCGCCACCTTGCCTGAAAAGTAACGAACATGTGGCCTACGGGGGTTCAATAAGAACTCTGCGCAGTGGTCCGGCTCAAGCATGTGCTGTGCGCGGGCCTGCACACGCCTAATGATCCGGTCCGCGAAGGTCTGGCCCAAAGGAGTGCATGCGTCCTTCACACGGTGACCGAGATCGTGTGCCCACTTGATCACAAGCGACATGAATTGACCTCCACGATTTATCCGCCTAAGCAACTGCATGACGGGCTCCATGACATGGACGATGGTGGCGATCCTCTTCCACGAAGGATCCCATTTGATTTGTCGCCATACCCAACTCACCATGTAGTACACGTCGGCGGACCATGGGATGGAAGCAAAAGCTTGCGAGTCCTCCCCTCACATCATGCCCTGCAAAGTGTGTTGCAGAGCCAGCAACCACTCCAGCATGGAGTAAATAGACGCAAACCGCGTCTCGCAGGAAAGAAGTAGCCCCATATTGGGGCTGCGCTTCCCGGAAAAAGAGAGGGTGGCCCGGTGGGTTTTGAAAAACACCACCAGCACACGAGCACGTTTTATCGTGTCCACAAACGCGTCGCAGCTCGTCCCCATGTCTGACAACAATTTGTTGCAGACATGGACGAAGCATGGAAGCCGAGTGATCGTCCTCATTGCAAGAGGCATGGTCGCTGAGGCCATCGCTTTTGCAACCCCCACGTATGCTGAAGCAGAGTCAGTGCATATTGCATTGACCCGCTAGGGCCCACTGAACCTGAACTCCTGGAAGATGGTCACCCATCTCCGAAGGACGTTCTCTACATCGTCTGACTCCCCCTCTTGATTGATCGTCATGTACATGACGACCCTCACGAGTATGCTGCAAGGAATTTGATGATCAGTCTCCCATCTCGTGATTTCCTCCCGTTGGAGAGGATGATGGCACCGGTCACCCAGAGTGGCTGCCTCACCTCCTCCAATTCCTCGGCCAACTCCCATGATGGGTCTCCACAGTCTGCATGCTCGCAATCTCGCTGTGGCTGGGGAGCACAGCGTGCGGCGAACTGCCAGGTTGCTGAAGAAGCACTTGGATATATGCCTTTCATGCCTCGTTGCGAAAGGCATTGAAGGAGACCCCACTGGAGTAAAGCTAGCGAAGGAAGGCCTCCTTGTGGCAAGCAACCCACTCGCCACCGTAGACCTCAGAAACCTTTTGCTGACGCAACATCTTTCCAGCTTGGGTGGCAGCTGGATCAACTCCTCCTCCCTTCCTCTTTGAAGGATCCTCCCCTCTCGGACCCTCCGTTGTAGGTACTTGTCCCTTGCCTGCTTAAGTGCCCTCCGAACCGTGCGAAATAGTTGCTCATTACACGGCTCACTAACTCTACTTGCTTTGAGTTCTCTTACCTATTTGGCGGGGTTTCACTGGATCAGGTGACCAGTTTCCCCCGTGGACTTCCAGGCAACCTCATGACACGAAGTGGGCGAAGCCGAAGGCCTGACTTTAGTGAGTCCACACAAGAAGAGACATTGGATCTCGTACTCGACTAATTATGTACTAGAAAAAAAAGTTTATGTTTTTGGTCTTTGGACATGGGAGCCTCTATTCTAGCAAGTCTGACCAGCACTTTTTCATGACCCGGGGACCAATTCCTCGAGTAAGTGCTCAAATTCTTCTAGGCAAGTCTTTGGGGTTACTATATAGAATTCCAACCTGACAGTTGGCTGGGAGTGCCTTTTCCACTCACTGAGTTTCCCAATCTTCTGCAGTTTGGTCAGTGATTCCAAGCGGAATTTTGTCTGGTTTCGCACTGAAACGTTTACCTTGATTCCTTCCCGCGATCTTGAATACTTGAGCTCTAGTTTCAAGTTTGAATTTTGTTGCGTACATTTTGGCCAGAGAGTGGCGTAAAATAGTGGAAAAATACCACATGATACGGCGTCTGTTCTGTGCATGTCGGAACCACTCATTCAATCCTCTTAGAATAACATTAATCCTAAAGTTAGTTTCACTTTGAGGAAAGTGCATATATCCAAAACATGGTTGTGGCTCATTCCCTTTGAGGAAACCTTGGGTTTGAAGTCTTTTGATGTATTTAGCGGTATTCGCAAAGACAGTTAAATTCTTACACGCTTTTACGTCTTCGTGGGATTCAGACGCGAAGCGTCTGATCTTCAAACCGTAAGGTTGCCACCGCATACTTCGAAAGATGTTGTGGCCAAGGAAAGGTACTCCTTTCGACACATGGGCAATATGGGTTTTGTCCATACTCAAGTGTTAATTGGAGTTTGTCTCTAAGGAACGATTCCAATTCAGATCTGAGTTTCACGGCCTCTGATCGTGGACCAGAGATTGCTACTAGAAAATCATCTGCGAAATGGATGTAATGCATCCTTCGCTCTCAGTCCACGATCCTCTCCCTAGTGACTAGATCAAACTCTGGCATGTCCTCGTGCCCTGGGAATCCTTCCTCGCCCGGTCCACGGGCCTTGCGATCGATGTGGATCACATCCTCCTCCATGTCACCACCTCCACTCCCTCATGGACGATTGGGCGCACCCTACCCACCATCTCCCTCGTCCCCCCCCTCCATCGAACGCTGCCCCGCCTCTCCTCCCCTTGCACCACTGACCCGGGGCACATCAAGTCCATGCTCCGTTGCGTACCGGCCAACCCTCTCCATCTGATCAAACTCGAACTTCTTTTGAGTTCGTCTTGCGATCTCGTACAATGCCTCGTTGCTGACGTCCTTGCAGTAGTTAGTCTGCACGAAGTGCCTCGTGGCCTGGTACTGAGTCCCCTGAAAGACTTTGTTGCAAAAATTTAATGTGCAACGCAACATCATCACCACCTTGTTGTCGACCTTCTGGTCGATGACAAGGTACCGATACACAAGGGAGCGACCCCTGAACCTCTCTTGCACATGTTCCGGAGCGGGCTCATGTTGGCGCTGTTGTGCCCTTCCTATGGCGACGGACTTCCACCCCGCTTCGAAGCGTCGATCCGAGGCGCGTGTCATGTCTCTCTTTCTCTCTCTCGTCGTCTCTCTCTTACTCTCTCTCTCCCGTCGTCTCTCTCTCTCTCTCTCTCTCTCTCTCTTTTTGGCCGCATGGTGTCACACGTTTGTCGAGTTGAGACCTATGGACTCGTGCGGCAAATGAAGTGAGGCCGTGTTTGTCTCGTTTGTCCCCCAACATCCCGTCCAACCCTAGTACCCCCGAAAACGCCCTGGCTGATGTAGGCCCGCACATGGGTCATGTTTTTTATTTTTTTTATTAAAAAAATAAAATAAAATAATTATGAGGGCACGAGGTGGTACCCAACAAGCCACTGTACCACCCCACGCCCTCAGAAACCTTGCACCCACCACCAACCGTGCGAAATCCGAGTTCGCAGACCCCACTTTTTCTCGTCTAACGGGTGTTTAAACGGGGATTCGACGGGAATTCAACACGCATTGAATCCAAAATCGGACTTGCAGTTTGGCAATTTTTCATATTTTTCTTGGGATAGCTAAATGCGTTGGAAATTTACAGAACTGTATTTCACATAATATAAAGCTCACAAAAAAAGTTTCAAAACAAATAAATTATTTAAGGCACCAAAATACATTCAAAACAAAAAGTGAAAAATGAAGAAAGAAAAATCATTGAGTGGCCGAGCACGTTGGAGACCCCCATCTTTGGCTTTTTTTCTCTTCTTTTTTGGCTTGGCAAAATGCCTTGAGAATTTACATGCATGTAGCGCTTGTCATACAAAACTCCTAAAAAAGAATTCAAAAATAAAAATAAAAAAATCTTAGGCCCCGAAATAATTTTCAGCAAGGGCCAACCCCCTTAAAGTTCGGACCCCGAACCGAACCCTGAACGCTCGAACGTTCGGCCTGGTAACCATGTATATATATCATGGCAACCGCGGACCCGGACCCGGACATGTTTGGACCGAGGCCCAAACATTTGTCTGCACTGGTTCAGACGTCCAGTAATCCGGACAGGCACCAGAAAACCGGACAGGACAGGACCCGGACTGTCTGGACCAGTACACCTGACACAAAAATGTCCAGACCGCAAGGGGGAAAAAAAAATAAAAAAAATTAGTAATAAGCAGTACTAACCACAACTTACTGTCTTTCACTGTTCACAACTTAACAGCTCAATAGAGTCAATAATGTCACAGACATTCACAAAAGCTCACAGAACACTTGAAACCAATTCTCAACAGACCAATCCCAAGTCACTTCAAAAAAGAGTACAAAAATAAGAAAAAAACAGCACTTTGAACTCTGAAGTTAGACTTTCTAATTCTTATTCATACGAAAATTGAAAATTTAAACTGTTAAGTTATTTAGATTTCCGTGAGAACAGATCTGAGATCTGGTCAGGACCAGATCTAAGACGGGATCTCAGATTTGACCAATTTCTCTCTCTCTCTCTCTCTCTCTCTCTCTCTCTCTCTCTCTCTCTCTCTCTCTCTCTCTTTCTCTCTCTCTCTCTCTCTCTCTCTCTCTGCTTTGATAAGGCTCCGGCTTGATATGCAGCGTGCCCCTTCGGGTGGTGACCCGGACCACTGTTCGCACGTTTATGCCTATATTGTACACCGCTCTTGTCCGTGCCTCTGGTTCTTGGGAATTATGGAATGACGGTGCTATGGTAAAACTATTACTGCCATCTGTGATCTCGTGCGTAATTACCCTAACCTGCAACTGTTCCAGGTCATTGACCGTATGGGTACCTTGTGTACTTCCATGCCCGCCTCTACGCCTATCTCTGTGCCTGCCCCCTTACCTGTCTCTGTGCCTGTTTCTGTGTCTGTCTCCTTCCAGATTACTGACTCTATGGGTACTACGTGTACTTTCGTTTTTGCCTCTGCACCTGTCTCTGTGCATGCCTCCATACCTGTCTCCATGCCCAATTTTGTGTCCGTCTCCGTGCCTACCTCCATGTCTGTCACCATGCCTGCTTTAGTCTTCATTCCCCCACATGTTGCACTAACACCTTGTGACCTCCTTTGTGAGATCATTGACACAATTACACTTGGTTGTGGAAAGCATCGACTTTGTCGACATCACTACAACCATATAATTTTTCGGGCCCGCTGTCGAAAGGGATGCCACCTGTATCCGGATTGTGAACATCCTCTACATCCAGATGCAGTATGTCCCATCTGTGCCTGTGGGCGCTATAGTCAATGTGCACTTAACTGTGATGGTGAACGCCCCACAATAGTCATGGCCTGCAACCGACATGCCCTCTGTCGTGCATGCTTCAGAGGAATGGTTAATGCTAGCCGCCCTGGTTCCTGTTGTGACGAAGTTGCTTACCTGAATGGTTTTCGTCCTGTAGATCAGCGAGAGGGCTGCTACCATCGCCGACATCCTTATGACAGTTGTCCTATCTGACGTGAGGGTCTTACTTAGACGTACCTTGCACCCTGACAAAAATGTGCAGGAGCGCTGAAAAGAGTGTACAAGAATGTGCAAAGGTGGGGAACCCTTCACTAAAACTGCAAAACTGTAAAGAATGCAGTAAAAGAAGAACATAAGTTTGTGTCATCTTACTTTGTTTGTACCCTGCACCCTAACACCATCAAAAGAAAAGTCCGAAGGATGAAAATGAAGATGAAAAACGAAGAAGGAAGTGCAGGTGCGCTGAAAAGCGAACGTGGTAGACTCTTCACCAAAACTGCAAAACTGTGAAAGAAAGAAGAATGCAGTGAAAGAAAGAAGATGTTTGGGTCACTGTTTTTTATTTTTTCTCCCTCTGCCTATCGGGTTTCCTTTTCTGCTCCTCCTTTCCTTGTGTTTAACACCTCTTCCTTCACTCTGCCTCTTTGCCATAGCGTGCAAGTGGGCTGCTATGGCATACGGGGATGGGGGCAGCTCGCRCTCAACTTCATCAACGTGGCGAGCCTTGTAAGTTAGAGGCACGGTGGAGGAGGCGTTAAAAAGACTGAGAAACTGAATGATTTCAATGTGTCTTTGTTTCTGATTTTTATCCTTTGATTTAGTGTAAATTGTTTTTGTTGAACACTGAGAGAACTAATAATACTGTGAAACAAAGAATAAGAGGACACTGTTTTGTGTCATTCGGGTTTGTTTGTCTCTTTGCATGTCTGTCCTTTCATTTTTCTTTTGTTCGCTCATCTTATTTCTTCTACTTCACGTGCTTACGCTCTTAGTCAATAGTTTTGTGAGTCGGTGAGACTCCGACGAAACAGTTTGTCACATCCCCTCGTTTGTTGTCCTCTTCTCTCTCTCTGCCTACGGTTTAACGGGCAGTTCTACAAAAAGTGAAAAGAGAGAAAAAACAAATTTGTGAGTGGGCAAGCAAGTTTTGACACCACCACATTTGAGGATTTTTCTTTTTTTTTTGGCTGAACAGAATGACTTCAAAATTAAGCGGGGGATACCTTACATCACAAAGAACTCACAAAAAAAAATTCAGAAAACAATAATAGTATTTGGGTGCCAAAATATTTTTTTGCGGGGTCCAAACCCCTTCAAGTTTGGGCCCCGTACGGGGACCCGAATGGCCGAACGTTCGGAGGTCAGCTTAGAGGCCTCCGTACGTTCGGCCTGGCAACCCTGTATATATATATAGTCAAACAGTAGATATATATATCATGGCATCCGGCCGGATCTGGACCAGAATCCGGTCGTCTGGGTATGGGTCCGATGTCTGGTCCGGTAGGTTTGGATTCGGCCCAATTTTGAAAAATTCAAAAATTGTTTTGGCGGGTCCAAGGACGTTTTTCGGGTCCTAGGCCACCCCCAAAAAATGGCCGTAGTATATTTTGGCCGTTTCAGGGCTCACCTGACGCCACCAGACACCTCCAACAGCTCCCTCTGCTGAGTCCGATTCCGAAAATGAAGCGCTGGCTGCAAAGCGCTACAGAACATCAAGCTATATACTCGGTAAACCGTAGGCAGAGAGGGAGAAGAGGACAACAAACGAGGGGCTGTGACAAACTGTTTCGTCGGAGTTTCACCGACTCATCAGGAGGCT
>BFEA01000069.1:3582996-3609044 GCA_003427395.1 Chara braunii | reverse complement strand
GGGGGTGGCGGGCTTCCCCGCTGCTGGGGTGCCCGCCAGGGGTGGATGGTCGGGGGCACCGGTCCAGTGGTGGCGGGGGCGGTGGTGCGGGGGCCGGCGACCCCGGGGATCCCCGCGTGACAACCCCGGTCCTATCGCTGAAGGGATTAATCGAAAGTGTGGGAAAAGAGCTCTATTATTTGCTTCCGCTGGCGGACCTCTGTTTCTCAATAAAGGGCGCACTTACAATTGCGCATTCTTGACTTAATCTTGACCTTATTACACTTAACATGCATCCATCCGGGAAAGGCCTAGTGCAAGGATGCTCTGAATGCAAGAGTATGCTACCTGTAGATCTGCTTTTTGCCTGGGCTGGGAAATCTTCAGGTTCATGAATATGTTGTGGATGTTGTATTCTATCAGGACTCTTGGCAGGGTTTGCTACTGGTCTATAATGCCAAGGTAATTTGTTTGGCATTGACGGACTCAGAGGCGAAGGTTTGAGGGTTTGACTGCTATTTGTGCCCTTTGAAGGTTGGCAGAGGCAGGGGGGGGGTTGTTTTCTTCGAGATGGAGCTTAGAGCGTTTTCGTCATGGCGATTTGCTTCTGTCTCTGAACTTGCAGGAATTCTTGGCGGGTGGTGAAGGCCATGGAAGTTTAGGCAAGGATGTAGACTGGTGTGCAGAGACGCCCAGCGTCTCACATGAGAGGCAAAATGAAGGGTACTCACAAATGCGTCGACAGATAAAGCGGGATTGGGCGAGGACTCCTGCCAGTTGGACAGCAGGTAAACGGAGTGAGTTTTTCTCGAGACAATCGCGGTCGCGAATGTATGAAGACAAAGGTGAATGGGGAGGGATTGGCAGAGGAGCATGGGAGAGGAGCAACCTGCAATTTCAGGAGTACGGGAGCTGCGATAGTAGTCAATATTCCCAGTGTGATTGGAACCTTGGTGGGAGAGGTGGGAGGCCGGGAGGAGTTGATGGAGGGCAAAAGTTGGCATGCGCATTCAATAAGAAGCGGAACCATTCTCTTCCAGGGAATCCAGGAATCGTTCCATATGGCGGGGGATTCATCCGGGCAGATGCTTTTGAAATGGATGGAGCAAGAGACAGTGCCGAACCTGTTCCGGATCTGACACTGCTGGAATCTGAGAAAGATCAGTTCATGAATTTCAGATTGTGTGAACTGCTTTTGTCGGAGCAGGCGCGGGTCAGCCAGAACACTTCCATACTGGAGCGTACAGTTTACAAGTACTGGGTAAACATTTAACTTATTCTTTTAGATTACTTAATTATAGTTATTGCCAACAAAAGTTAATCATTATTAAATCAATATTAATTAAGTAATTCAATTCAATGAATTGATTACTTAATTGTGGGCTGTAAAATGAGACCTTATGATGTTGGCTCTCGTTTTTGTTTTTCCCACTTTTTCATTAGAACCTGGAAACGGGGTTGAGCATTCTTCACATCTGAAACCCACTCAACACCTCCCTTCGGTATAGTCAAGCGATCTTGAGACAGCAGCGTGCATTAGTCTCTGGATCAGTCAGGAATCCGATGTACTAGCCATCCACGCCTGCTTCCGCTAGCTCCCTTAAGCCCCCCCAAAACAGCAATACACATAGAGAAAAGAGTAAGAATCAATCGTCCGAGTATTGATTCTTCAGCGTATTTTACACTTCATGCCTTTGCCCCATAGGCGCGTGAGTGCTTATAGAAAAACGGACTAGTTCTTTATTCCTTTGTCCCCCCCTAACCTGATACTGTAGAGCATCCAGAAATGTCCCTCTCAGTCACCTACTGATGCATGCTCATCTGAAGATGAGCGGTGCAGATGTCCAAGGAGCGCCAGTGTGATGAACAGGACTCAAAACAAAACGAGATAATGCAATGTAGCACAGCGGAAGACTTGAAGATATGACCTGACACATCAGATCCAGACTCGACTCACACAATCATCATCACACACGTCGCACAGCAAGGAGGGAAATCATACACACAGAAAGATCCCTCCTTGCGCACACACATGGGGAGAAACCACGGATGATGAAAGGGGAGGAGAGACAAAGACGGAGAGGGGAAGTAGGATGAGTAGAACTCGTAGTCCTCCAAGAAATAGTCTCCCCGACAAATGTCCAACCAATGTCTGTCTTCAAAAATGTCGAATCAGATCCTGGGCTCCACGACGCGAAATAGTTACTGCCTGATCTCTCTCTCTCTCTCTCTCTCTCTCTCTCTCTCTCTCTCTCTCTCTCTCTCTCTCTCTCTCTCTCTCTCTCTCTCTCTCTCTCTCNTCTCTCTCTCTCTCTCTCTCTCTCTCTCTCTCTCTCTCTATCTATCTATCTATCTATCTATCTATCTATCTCTATCTATCTATCTATCTATCTATCTATCTATCTATCTGAAGAGGTAGAAGAGAAGAGGGAGGAGGAGAAGAAGAAGAACAGTGGCTATGGAGGAGCGGAGAAGAATCAGGAGAAGAAGAAGAAGAAGAAGAAGAAGAAGAAGAAGAATTCTCCTCTCTCACACGCTCCTGATGACGATGTCGTGAATACTGACCAGCGAAGGCGATGACTCCCGATGCAGGTCGCTGCTGAAGGCCGGTCCCATTACCGGTATGAAGTACCAGCTATGGCGCCCAGGTAAGTCTCTCTCTCCCTTGTGGACCTGGCCTCCACCAAATCTCTCCATTCAAGCCTACTCTTCTAATCCTCTAGCGCTGCTTTATAGCAGCTCTCCCCAAACTGGCGCTGCTCCAGCAGTGTGACGCCCAAAGGAGGCTCCAGCCCGAATGCCCTCAAAGTGAAGGACTGGCCCAGCTATATACCGCTGGGCCTGGCTGAGCAGTCCTCGGTCTGTGATCAGGACTGCCGGATCTGATGTCCGATCGATGGTCCTGATCGCAGGCCCTAGTCCTGGTCCTACGATCCTGGCCAAAAACGCCCTGCCTGGGTCCCTACCGGACGTCCAGGCAATCCTGCTGACGCAGCAGGGTCCTGAGGACTGGGCCAGGCACAAAAGACAAATGCCTGGTCCTGTCTTACGTAAGGACAAATCTGAACCTGGCCTACAACGGCTGAAACTGAATCACGCAGCAAAAATAATAAATGCTGGTGGCCTGACCGGGAATATGGCGGTGGGCCTCCAGGTCGCTCACCAAAAATGGATGCGCGGCCTGGGGGCCTGGAACAACCATCGGGCCCCCAAACAGGGCCCGTGTGGCGGCGTCAGCATGCTACAACTACCATGGACTGACGGAAATGACAGAAGAAGGCAGAATCTCCCTGCCCGTTCTCAACACCTGCCTGTCTCAGCCATGCCTTGCCTGACTCGTCCGTTTGTCGCGTCCATGTACTTGTCACTCTGCTTTCTTTGTTTCAATCTTCTCGTCCCCCTCACTCACCACACCGCAATTTTTTTGAGCTCGATGTCCTTTTTGCTATTTTTCTTTCAGCTCTACCACTCCTTACAAAACATGCCTGAAAGTCAGGGTGCATAGTCCATCTCAGCCCACTGTTGTGTTTGTCGGACAAACAGTAAAATCCAGTGAAAAACAGACCAAACTCGTCCAGCTTTTATGAAAATGGTAGTTCTGTTTCCATTACTGTCCTAGCTCAGTGCGTACACTCAAGAACCCTTGAGATACAGACCGAAGTTCGAATCCAAATACAATCAGATGAACAGAATGAAATCATTCTGAATTACCTGGGGCCGGGCAGATCAATGATGATACCTCAAGGCCGTTGCCGTTTCTAAGGAACCATGTGCACCGCTTGTGCATGTGTGGCACTAAATCGGTACGGAATTCTGCTGCTTCCTATTTGTAGAATTTGTTCTCACACTGCAGTTTTTTTTTTTTTTTGAATTGGACATGCTCCAATCTATTGGTGGGGAGCAGCACGTGCTGGGAACCGGGCCCAGCGTCCCATTCAAAAACATACTGAGAAGATTATTTAAAAAACTTTTGAGTTACCGGGGCCATTACCCGGCTTTGGCTAAAGATGATAGCTATGCAATCTACACAGAGAGTTAGGTTCTCTAAGGGTTGATCATGGGAATATTCAGACCTCACACTGCAGGCTTAGACTAAGGATATGCTTATCGCCAGCGAGGCAGCTAATGGGAGGGCTGCTTACAGGGCAGTAATGGCTTTCGATTTCCTCCCAGAGCATGATGAGTACATTCATTCCTCTGATGATTACTATCTTTCCTCTTCCCAAAATGGGCTTCCTCGAGTCTGGCCATATGTTTATGCGCCTTATCCTCTTCCTCACTCTTTTCACGCCTTTCTATCCTCCAAAGGACCTAGAACGCTGTTCCTACTTGGGGCAGGATCAGGGTCCAGGCTTCTCCCGCGTGCATTGCTCTCTTACTGTTGTTTCTTGGCAGCGCTTTCTCCAGATACCCCATACCAGGGCCTTCCTCAGAATCTCAATAGGTTAACCTCCATCTGGTTCCAGTCCTTCCTCAGAATTTCAAATAAGGTTGGCTTCCGTGTGGATTGAGTCCTTTGAACCCTCTAGGTGTAGCAAGAGCAGCAGGGGGTTCTGTTGAAGGTCACAGGCTCAAATCCTGTAGGAAGGGAAACTCTGTTTGTGATTACGTGGCACACAGAAGGTTGGTCATTCCCATGGGATGTTTTCAGTGGACTTCTTGTTCATCCATTTGTTGACTGTTACTGCCAAGTACCATAGCAGCCATCACAGACTCTTAAAGCCCGGTGGCCTAACAGTCATCAGTCATTCCCATGGGATGTTTTCTAACTGGTAGGGGTCTATGTCCAGGTGTTTCTCCCAGCGCGCAGCTATCAACTAGTCGGGCGATTCAGACTTCCTCCTCAGCCTGCATCCTATTCTATTGGTAAATTCTAGCAGGTTTATTCTGAGGCTTAAACCACCAGTACATCCGAAAAAGCAGATTGAGCCTCTCCTAAATTTCGGAGGCCATGGACCGTCGAAAAAATGAATTGGCAGTTCATGGCCTCCTACTTTTCAGGAGAGGCTCAATCTCCTTCTTCGGGTGTACTGGCGGCTTAACCTCAACCTTACCCTTGTCGGGTTCCAAGCTCATTCTGCTGGGCCCCCTGCTAAATCTTGTAGTGCCATTCCAGGTTATTGTGGCCCTGTTTTTTTTTTTTTTTTTCCTTTCTCTTTGGCTTAAAAAAAAAAAAAAAAACAGAACCTCAGGGTTCCAGCTCCATGTCCATTCTGGGGAGCATCAGTGCGGTGCCTATTCAACCGGCAAGTCAAGGAAAATACGACATACACACTCTCCAACGTTTCCCATTATGGTTGAGAGACTCGAGCGGGCGGCACTGATTGCTTTCCACAGGAAGGATGTACCTCCCCTCACCCCTGCCTAAGTTAGCCTGCTACCGTCTTTCACCCGAATAGAACGCCCAGTCATTATAGCTGTATTTGGCACAACTTTCAGCCCAGACACGGCGATAATTACCGGGCATTCTATTCGGTTGAAGACGGTAGTTTACCACTGAGTTTCCTGGTGCTTGTTGCCTTTCTTTCTGGTTCGGAGATGCTCTTCTGCCTATGGGGTTGTGTCCTTTAATTGCTCCTCTCGGGTATTGTTTGCTATCTGATATGCTTGTCAACCAAGAGCCGTGTCGACTTCTGATCCCCACTTTAGTGGAGTGTCTCATATGAAAAATTTAATCTGTTCTTTTTCTACTCCCCTAGTACTATGACCCTGTTTATTCTATAGAGTCGGACCGACTCTGTTCGTGATTCCTTAAGCTGCTTCACTATGCAGACTAAACTGAAAAAACTGAATTTTTAGCTGGGAACCTGTTTAAACTTCAAAGTTTAAAGCTACTGAAGAATGCCGTCTTCATCCGAATAAAACGCCCTGTTATTATCACTGCATCCGGTCTGAAAGTTGGCCCAAATACAGGCTATAATGACTGGGCATTCTATTTGGGTGAGGATGATAGTCGTGCCCGTTGCCTAAACAAGGAACCTATTCTATGAGTTGTTGATCCTGCTGTTGGCCCTGTTCTTTTTTTCACCCCCTGCAATACACATTGAGTATCGCATTTCGCTGCGCTCTTTCTCATTGCGAGGGACAAGATATTCATTTGCCGAGAGTGTCTAAGTCGTCTGCGACGGGTTTTGACTCCCGAGCGAAAGGAACTGCGTTGAAGAGAACCCTCGCGCGACGATGCTCCGCCGCAGGAGGGACAACTCCGAACTTATGCTTTCGGGGCCAGACGGGCTGGCCCTGTCAATTCTGGGTAAGGTTGCTTTTTTTTTTTTTTTTTTGGCCAACAGTTGCTTGACTGCATTCAGTGTTAGTGCGGTTCCTTACCTCTGGCAAGCCAGGAAGATAACAGTACAGTCCACCCAAGTGCTTCATAACGATACGAACCAGTGGCAGCATGGGTTACTTTTCAGTAGAGAGGATTGACTACCAGCCACACGCTTATTAGTTCACCTGGAACCTCTCGTTTTTCTGCTCACCCAGTTTGAGTCAATGTACATGCTAGGAATATATGTACATCGTCACTATTACGCCGACATTCGTGCTTCCCAAGCATGAACATGGCACCCGTGGCGCCTGACGCCTAGGTTCAATTCGTGGCTCATTAATCAAAATGTACAGAGTGGAAGGCCCCAGGAGCGAGGTTATGTTGGGGTACCAAGCAGGGTTGCTCAGGCTGAGCTTCTCTCCTGCCTCCTTCACCCGAATACGACGCCTGGTCATTTCGGTGTAGTTGGGTCAATTGCTCAATGACTGGGAGCCTCCTGCCCCTCTGTCCTTGAGAACAGTTTATTTCAGAAGTGCAAAACCTACTCTTCTTCCCTTCCAGATACCTTCTTCACCTGAATAGAATGCCCACTCATTATCGCTGCATCTGGACAGAAGTGACCCCTCTGGGCGTTCTATTTGGCTGACAACGGTAGTAACACGCTGGCATATGCATCGTCTGTCTCTTCAATTTAGGGTTTGACTTCCTGCTCTGGGTAAGTGAACAGATCCGCATGGGATCGGCTTTTGTCTACTCTTCTTGGTTATTGCAGCAAGGGCAGAGATGAGCTTTTTTTTTTTTTTTTTCAATTGGCACTTCACCCAACCCGCCCGCATTCTTTCAAGTACAACTCGCCATCAAAAAAATTAATTAAAAAAATATCATGGTGACCCAACCCACCAAAGGGTTTTTTTGAAATTTTCCTCCCACACCCAACCCGCCCTTCACCCTGACCCACCCAGACCCGCGAGAACAAAATTACCTGCCGGCACCGGGTACCTAATTATTTGCAACCTACACCCGCCCATTCCCCATTGTCTCAGTCCCTTCAAACATTTACATGCACCACAGCAACATCCTTGGACGACGGCGTGAAAATTCAAGGCATCTCAACTTTCGGTTGTCCTTGGATGACGGCGTGAAAAAATTTGAAGCGCTCCACAAGTTTGAAATTGGGGAGCGAACCTTGCCACTTGCTGTGGTGAGATTCGATCCCCGCTGTTATAATGGGAGCGAACATCCCGTTGTTTGGGCCATGGTCCAGCTGCCACCAGTAGAGAGAGACACATTTTTTCAAGGATGACAACTTTTTTTTTTCCAGGGGGCCCCAGGGTGGAGACTTTCGGTTTCCTAGTCCTCAGGTGGACCGCAGCTGGGAAATATGTATGAGGGGGGTGGGGGGGGGGGGGGAGGGGTTCTTATGGGTTGTTCTCGGTCTGTGGGTCGGGTGACCCAGGCCTAGCGCTCACCCGCCTGTCACCCGCCCATTCGGGTGCCCAGGCCTAACATCTGTCTCTTATACACATCTAGATGTGTATAAGAGACAGGCCCAGCATTGACCCGCCTGTCACCCACCCATTCGGGCGACCCAGGCCTAACATTGACCCGCCCGTCACCCACTCAGGCTGGTTCACCTAGACCCACCCTCATCCCACCTTTGCCAGCTTATCACGACCCGCAACTGACCCAATGCCTCATGGGTGGGGTGGGTGCGGGTGGGTGTGGGTCTGGGTACAGGTTGCTCATTTCTGCCTTGAGGAGACCATGCCCTGCAAACGTCTTCGCATTTTTATTGCTTAATAGTTCAGGCTTTCTGTGGCCAAATTTCCTCGTTTTGTGCCATTTGCAGTGGATCTCCGCCTAGTGGTGTCTCCCTGATGAGATTGAACCAGGTCTTGCTCACCACCTTGGGCAAGTTATATCGAGTGCAGGTAAATAGTAGTTCAGGTGTTAAAGTTGGGAGGGAAAAGGTGTGTGCCAGAGCTCCTTTGTACCCCAACCGGTTTCACACAGTACAGAAGGCAGTGTGATCTCCTCTACTTAACTGTTTCTGAGTTGGCTTTTTTTTTGGTTTAATGGGGTAGCCCCTTATTGTATCCACCTGATCACCTTCCGGATTCAGCCTGTCCATTAACAGTTGCACCTGCAAGGAATATGAGCAAGAGCGATAGACAGGAATCCAAATTGCAAAATCACGCTGTAGTCCAGATAGTCATGTACCAAGCAGAGAGCACAATGCACCAAGATACCATCCAAATAAGAGCAATACAATGAACCCAAATGTCAATGTCGACGCTCTCTGGCCACACCAACATAGTATCCAATTACACATCTAGATGTGTATAAGAGACAGGTCACACGCCCAGGCCCATGAGTTCATGAAGGGCCTTTTCTGCCCTGGTTCGGCCTGGGCTGAGGGCGGCCAAGTGGGCTTTCTGATGACCCTCANAATCCAAATTGCAAAATCACGCTGTAGTCCAGATAGTCATGTACCAAGCAGAGAGCACAATGCACCAAGATACCATCCAAATAAGAGCAATACAATGAACCCAAATGTCAATGTCGACGCTCTCTGGCCACACCAACATAGTATCCAATGTTGCTCCTCCTGATTGGCGCTCAGCGTCAAGCCTACACTACTCAGTCTAACTAGCCTATCTACGTTCATGCAACAAGATCACATCGAAGTTGAAGACCAATGTATGTGACGTTGTCGCCAATGCAGACTGCCAGCATACACCTGGTATGTGTCGCACGAGCACCTGCGCTAGCGCTGCTGGCCAGAGTGTGCACAGGCACTATAGGTGAGAGAGGGACGCTGCGGTGGCAGCGGGCACACGGCAGCCATAGCCGGGCTGCTGGGCGCATGCGTGGTGACAGTGATGGTGGTCCTCGGGTAGGAGGTGCATGCAGAGGGGCGTCAGGGATGCAGCGTGGCCGCATTGCCTGCACAGGCCAGAATGATCTCTGGCTGGTGTGCTCACTTTCCTTTATGGAAATTGAGCCCTGCTTACCGTCCCTTGGGCCTGGCTGGGCGAGTTTCCAGTAGCTTCCAGTTGGATCCCAGTGTCGGCGCTCAGGAGGCGCATGCAGAGGGGAGTCAGGGATGCAGCGTGACTGCATTGCCTGCACAGACCAGAATGATCTCTGGTTGGTGTGCTCCCCTTCCTGATAGAAAGTGAGCCTGCTCGCCGTGCCTTGGCCCTGGCAGGACGAGTTCCCAGTAGCTTCCAGTCGAACCCCAATATCTGCGCCCAAGCCCAGTCTCAGACACCGGCCTGGGCCTTGTGCAGTTAGGCACGTCCTGGTAGCCCACGAGGCTCCAAGTGTTTGGCGCAATCCCATTGGCTTGTGGCATGTGTGTGACGAAGGAGCTGCTTTCTCATTGGTCTGCGGCCGCTGCACGACTTGCCGGCCTTTAAATGTGTGTGCCCAGGGCCTCAACTGAACGAGCCCTGGGCTCAACTGTACGACGCAGCTGCTGCTTCTGGGAGGAGCCAGGGAAGGCTCACGTTGCTCTGTAACCAACAGGCGTGATGCAACTGTCTGATACCCACATACGGAAAATGATGAAAGTATGCCTCACACAAATATGCAGGCCCACCTTCACTTAGGGTGGGCACTGGGCTTGCTGGGGGGCCTGAGCCCAGAATGTTTGTGTGCCCAAGAAGGGCCTTGCGAGGGTTCAATCCTCGCATTTCATCCCCCTTAGCTTCGGAAGTCTGCTGAGATGCTTCTACATAGGTGCTTTCCTTTTAACTTTCGTTCATACTAGCCACGACCTGAGGTGTTCTTCTGACCAGCTCTTCTCTTGTGAACCAACGATCTTCTTTTGGATCTGTATGATACCTGAATCTGATCCGGTACTCCTGTGTAGGTTTTGGCCGTCTTCCCCTGCCCACAAGCTTCTGAACAGGCAAATCTCTATGTTCCAAGGTGTCGTCGACGTCCACATGGCCATCCACGCTTGGGGTCAGCATTGATCTCTTTGATGGGAACTTGTAAGTCTCAGCGAAAGGTGCAAGCTTGGAAGCGTGAAACACAAGGTAAGTTTGCAGATGTCGAGGGATTCTATTCACATATAAGAGGGTCGATCCAAATCACTACCCACGATATCCAGGACTCCCCAAGAGCCAAAGTATTGAGGCATTAGCTTTCTAGCCTCTAGAGTCTTACTACAAATCAAAAGATTGTCTTGATAGACGACTACAAACTTGTCTAACCACTCATGAAAGAGATCATTCATGCAGACCAAACGGCATGACCACAAACTCATAGTGGCCATGGCGAGTCCTAAAGGCCGTCTTGTGCTGGTCTTCAAGCTGTACCTCTACCTGATGGTAGCCCGACTTCAAGTCAATCTTGGAAAAATACTAGCATCCCTGCACCCTATCCAACAAATCATCTATCCTAGGCAAGGGTTCGACGTTCTTCACCCCGATCACGTTCAAACCCTTGTAGTCAATGCACATTCGTAGTTCGCCTTCCTTCTTAGACACGAAGAGGACCAGTGCACCGTAGGACGATGAACTGGGCTTAATCCACCCTTTCTCTTTTAGTTCATCAAGCTGTCGGCGCAACTCATCGAGTGCTTTGGGAGACATTCGGTAGCTTGGCCCCTTGGGAGTTTTGCTACCGGGGTCTATCGCTATCCGATGCTTGATTTCCCTTTCCACTACTCATGTCGGGGTCTCTCCCACGTCAATGAACTCTTTTACCAGTTTTTCAATTGCGGGTGGTGTTGGCTCCTCCTCCTCCTTATCCTTACTTACGGTTTAACATATGCTAGGAAGACTTGGTCAACCAAATCAGCTTTGAACACGTGTTTGGCAAACGCACGGACACTCATACAACAAAGGGACAAACTGGACTCTACTCCAGACTCATGAAACAACCACATTTTCTTTTTGCCTTCTTCAAGGCTGTGTAGCCAGCATTCATGCTCGCCCATCTTCACGTCAACCCTCGCGGCCTCTCCCCAATTTGTCCCTAGGATAAAGTCCAAAGGTAGGTTGTCCTCCACTAAGAGAGTCAGGGAGTGTTGAACTTCCTCTATCTTGTTCCCCCCCTCCAACTGGAAGTATGCCTTTACCCCTTCGACGTACACTTCGGCTCTCATTTCTTTATTATTTGCCAGCCGGCTCACGACTGACTCGTCCAATTTCATAACTTTCATGCCGAGGTGCATCTTCTGCAATCCCCTTCCGCTACTGTAGCTATGCGTAAAACCACTATCAACTAATGTGCCTACTCGCTCTCTAATAATTTCTACATCTGCTAAAATTAGTTGCCCTTTACTTTTCTTCTTGATTTCGGCCCAAGCTTGGCGACAAGTGATCAGCTCATCACCGATGCGTGCGAGGAAACCACCCAGAGAGACCCTAGCACAAGAGGTCTCTGGACAACTAACTGGGTGGGGGCCTACATCAATCTTTACCATAGGGGCCTTTAGACAGGAGGGTATTTGTTTAGCGCACGTTTTTGTCTATCTGTCTGTGCCTGAAGGCCCAGCAAGAGCGACCGCGACTCCTACAGGCTGCTCCCCTTGGGTTAGCGGTAGTCAGGGCAAAAGCAGACAATGTGGTTGGGATCACCACATTTCAGGCACTGGTTGACCTTAAGCCTTTGCTCCCACAACGTTTTGTTTTCTCTACTCCCATCTCTTTCCATGGCTCTCCGTCCATAATCCCTGGATGTGCTGACCATGGTTTGCGCTGTCTACCTTTCCACCTGTGGAGGAGGAATTGCAGGGAACCATAACCCCTACCTCCCGCGTAATAGCTATTTTTTGCTTCTACTCCCCTGGGTGCCACATCCTCTTCCTCTACCTCTTCCTCCACCTCTTCCTCGGCCTCCTCTTCCTCGACCTCCCCTTCCTCCTTGTCACCCTCCCTCGTGGGCTGTAGCAACCAAATCCCCTAGGCTCTAAGGCTCATGTGTTTAGTGTGTCGGCCCAAGTTCTTGTCTTTGAACCTCTCCTTCAGAGCCTTGAAGAAATCTTCTATACGAGTGCGCTTAGAGTATTCCACCATGGAGGTATAACCTGCCTCTTTCATCAGGGAGATGGCGAAACTGGCGGCATCCCCACCACGGCACGAGCTTGCCATCAAGACACGGTCCCAATACGAAATCAATTGTGCGTACGGATACGTGCCCAATTGCGCCTCCCACTGATAAAGTTCTTCTCCTTCTTCCTGTTATACGTCCAGGGGAGCTTCACCTTCTCCCCCTTCCGGCTGATTAGGATCTGCCTTTTTGCCCCCCTCCTCCTTCGGACCTCCGTTGCCATCATCTCCAGCATCTCCACCTCCACCACCGCCACCCTACCTGACTGTAGTGACAATATCTATTAACTTGGAGGTGAAGATGCCTTCCAATTGCTGTGCATAACCCCCAACACGCTCATCTATTCGGTGAGCAGCGACACTTAGATAGTTGTTCCAACTGCCTATGAACTCGTGATTGTGTTGCTCTAGTCGGGCGACAAACTTGTTTATGGCGGCGAGTTCCTGGTTAGTATGTAGCAGGGCGTTAATCATAAGGGCACAATCGTCTTTCCACTCACCCACACGGCCTTTTTGTTCCTTCAACTGACGTTCAATCTCTTCTGCCTCAGCTTTCAAGCTCCTCTTCTCATCCAGCTCCGCCCTTTTCCTTATCAGGAGTCGCTGATGCAATTCATGTTCCCTTGGCTACATCAGCAATTACCTCTCAGCGTCGTCCTCTACCACCTCCAATTTTGCTGTGAGCTCAGCCCTCTCGGCCTCCCCCTCTTCTGCCCACTCATCCTTCCTGAACCCAAACTTCTCCATCCATGTCTGGGTGTCAACTGGGTAAAAATGCAACTGACTAGACTCTCCCTTTTCAGTACGCATACCTCCTTCAACCCTGTGCCTGGGGTCTTCCAGCCTCTCCTCCTGTTCTTCTTCTTCTTCTTCTTCCTCTTGTTCTACTACATCAACCTGTTGTTTCTGTTTCTCCAGAGTTTTGAGCTTCTCCTCCAGCTCCCTTCTCTCCTTCTCAAATCTCTGTTTCTCCTCCTCATCCTTGTTACATGCTGCGCCTGAAAACAAGGGCCTACAGGCCCTGTGTCGTTTTCAGCCTAAAAGCCTGAAAACAAGGGCCTACAGGCCCTGTGTCATTTCAGCCTGAAAGCCTAAAAACAAGGGCCTACAGGCCCTGTGTCGTTTCAGCCTAAAACAGGGCCCTCCAGGCCCCGAGTCTTTTCAGCCTGAAATGGAGGGCCATTTTCAGGCCCTCATAAGATCGACCTGCCCTGAAACTTAGGCACCAGACCATGGTTTTAGCACATGCCATTTTGGGCCTGTTTTCAAGACAACCTTTGTTTGAGCTTCAACGCCAGGGTCTGGCACATTTTGGCATTGGCAAGAGCAGCCTCCAGGACGGGCCATCACTATATAAGACTGGCCCGCCCTTCATAGGGACTTCCCAAAGAGGCAGGAGGTAGTCTTCAGGATTCGGCAGCAGCACTCTGGAGGAGCGCTACATTAGTAGTAGCGTTAGCAGTAGTCTTCAGCGCTGGGCGCTAGTAGGAGCCAGAGTAGTACTGGAGAGAGAGAGAGATTGGGCGGAGGCCAGGGAGACTGACGTGCAGCGCCATAGCTCCAGCTTCGTCTTCGAGGTACCTGCAGCACGGCGCCATCTTCACAGGTTAGTACGTGGCACATGAGAGAGAGAGAGAAAAAGAGAGAGAGAGTTCTTCTTCTTCCTCTTCTTAGTCCACCATCTCCCCCTCACCCTCTCGCTACCCGACTTCACTGCATCAGCAGACTACGAGAGAGCGGGATTGGTGACATTTGGATCCAGACTTGACATCGGGCTTCAAACATTTGCAATGACTTGCTGGTTCCAGGTCGCCTGTAGCCTATCTCTGACGAGGCTGTACTCTAGGTAGGGACAGATTCGTAATTTTGTTTGGCTGAGGACTAACCGAGAGACCTGCCTGTTTGGAAATTCGTGAGGGACATATCTGTAAATATAGAAATATGGGCCCAGTACTAACTTGATTTTCCTACAGCTACCCTAACTGCGAATAGCAGACCCAGGCTACCCCTAGGACAGACAGGCTCTATGAGCCTATGCTGATAGACGGTCCTATAGCCTATAGTCGGGTAGGGAGAGGCCCTAGAGGCCAAAACAGAAACGGTACAGGTCAGTCAGTCAGTCCGGTCTAGGTCGGACTAGGCTAGTAGTAGAGTATAGATAGGATGGGGACATCGGTCCTGGGCTTTTTGGCAGTTGACACTTCGTGGTGGAAGTTGCTGCGCACACGGTATCAGGTCGTGGTTGCTGATTCCTGTGGTGGAGACGGCGGACATAGCCAAACCTTCGGAGCGCTGACCAGACTGGGATCAACGCTGTCCACTCTGACTCTCTGGGAGTCAAAGCGGTCTGGGCTATCAGAGGTCTGATGCGTTGGAGCACGTGGTGCTCTGCTGACCCTCCTCAGGAGTAGGGTCCCAGTGGTGATGCAGCCATAGCTGCATCTTCTCAGAGGTTATCATCGTCTGGACTTCATTTTCATCAGGGACTGTTGGCGCTGAGCTTCTTCTTCATCATCTGGATGGCGATTGGCTCTGGGAGCCTGTTTCACTTTGGCGCAGGCCACTGAGTTGAATGTCAGGGTGGCTCTGGGTGTTACCTGGGGTCTCAGTGCTATTTTTTGCTGTTCAGGGTGTTGGGGTTGAGGCGCTACCCCTCTGAGGGTGGCGCAACAGAGTTCTGAGGTTATTCAGTGAAAACGATGCTCTGAGTTTAATAAACAGTTGCAATATTGTGTTTGAGTTGTCATCTCTTCATTGATTTCTGGCTGTGATCACTCGGTTGTCCTCTATGAATGATTGTTGGGATCTGGGTGGAGAGAATTCACAGTTTGTGTGTTCTGTCACTTCGCTCCTCTGAGTCTTCCGCTGCGTTTCTTTTTGTTGGGCGGTGTGATACTGCACTACCTCTCCCCTTCCTCTGTGCATGTATGGGCGTGTACGGGAGTTCCTGTGAGTGAGTGTTGATAAAATTTCAATAGACAATCATGTTCATAACACATTTGACGAGGGATTATTTGGGACTTGTACCGAACACTTGGTGTTGACGACATTCCCATCTTCCTCTTCTTCGTCTGATCCCCTCCTCTTCGTCTGTGTATGGTTTGAACCTGGTGCATTCTTCCTGTGTGTAGCGCCAGGCCCCTTCACACCATGTGATGAGGATGATGTATGTTTGGTCTGCATTGCGACATTGATTGGGCTAGTCATTGGTATTCTAGCATTCCGCTGCGCTGTCTTGTACTACGTAAGAGAGGTCAGTCCCGGTCAGGTCAGGGCTTATACCTAAGTCTTCCACTGCGCTACAGAGTGCCATTTTTTATTTATCAGGATGTACACTGCTTGTTGAGATTCCACTAACACTGCATTGTCCATTCAGTCCTTTTCATCACATTGCGGATCCTTGGCTATACATACATTGCCCAACTGGGCATGTAACAGTTGGTATCGGAACACCGCACGTGAATCAGGACAACCTGATCTGACACGAGTGCGGGGACTAATTAGTTGATTAGTCTTGACTGATTGATTGATTGATTGATTAGAGCACACTAATTAGCCCCCAAAATCGTGATTTTGACCTAACTGCCGAAAATCGATTTTTTTTTTTTTCTCGGATTTTGTTTTCCGACTATTTCAGTTGTGGAAAATCGTAATAGCGCAACACCTAAAATTTCCGTTTTCATTTCTCTTCTGAAAATTCAAAATTTCGTTGTTGGAAATCTGGAATATCTTTCTTTCAAAAATTTTGATTTCCTTTTGCGATTTCCCGTTATTTGGAAATCCGGATTTTTTTTTTTAATTTCCCAAATTCGTTTTTTTTTTCGAAAAACAGTACGGGAAATCCCTCTTGCAGTTACCATTTTCCAAACTGCGCGTACTCTCATCTGAGTAATTCCGATTTATTATTTTTTTTTTTTTGGGAATTCTTTTATCGGATAATCATTTGTAGTCTGAAAGTTCGAAAAATTTTCCTCATTGGTAATTTGCAACTTCAAGGGAATTGGGAGGCCTACTGAACTTGCGAACGAGTATTTTTTTCTTTCTCTCGATGTTTTTTTTGCGAAGTTCAAACTTGTCTTTTTGATTAGTGGCTCCTTATCTGGGCGCTTTATTCCACCCACCCCTCCCCACCTATGTTGTTTCCCCCTCTGGTCTTCTCTCTCTATCTCCGGGTACCCCCTGCGGCGGCATTGGTGAGTTGCCACGTCAGCAGGCTATGTCAGCAGACCGCGTCAGCAGGCCATGTCACCAGGCCATGTCAGCAGGCCATGTCAGCAGGCCATGCCAGCAGGCCATGTCAGCAGGACACATCAACCGACAGCCGCGCCACGTCAGCAGTCGAGCAGTGCCACGTCAGCAGCAGGAAGTGCCACATCAGCAGTCCGCCGTCCTGGTCGATGCTCAATAAACAGCCGACATGGATCAGAAGTCCGAGGAAACGGTCGAGGCCTATCAGGCCCGGTTGCTGGCTTTGATTACCGAAGCCAAGAAATGGGCGGATGCGGTCGCAGCCGCAGAGAAGAAGAAGGCAGAAAACGCCGATAAGGCATATCTGTTGGCAATCAAACAGCAGCGCCAGCAAGACGAGGCAGCAGCAAGGGCTGCCGATGAAGAACGAAATCAACGACGCGAGAAGATATTCAATAGAGAGCGAGCTTTGCTCAAAATGGCAGCGGACTGGCGAGCCGAGGCCACGAATGGTAAGATGGAAGAGAGTGAAAGCAAGATCACTCTACTCCTCTCCCTTTTCACGGATCTTCTAGCAGCATGCATTGCACAACAGGAGGACATCCACAACCTCGACGACGCGCTTCAGACGCACAAACGGGCGTTTGATCAAGTCAACAGCTGCCTCCAGCAGCTGGAGCAACGACCCGTCACTGCCCACGTTGCCAGCTCCTCCAACACCTCCGATCACCTCAATGCATTGGAGATCGACGTCGGAGCCCTCAAGGACGGCGCACAGCTACAGCAAACCGCCACGCAACAACTGGAGTAGGGGATCTGTGCTGCCGCTACCAACCCGAGTTTGGCACCGCACGAGATGACTCCAAAGTTCAGTGGTCAGGAGATCTTCTGCGATTCGACGAAGATGGACCCGATTCTGTGGTTCCGCAAGTTTGAACTCAAGTTGCAGCTACATCACGTCAGCCAGGACAAGAAACACCCGTACTTATACTCCCGGTCGGGGGCGCGTGCCAAGCATGATTGGACAATCTCTTATCCAAGTACGGGGTGCTAGCCGTCGACTTGTACACCAAGATCAGTTGGAATGATCTAAAGGCGGCGTGGCATAAGCGGTTCCAAGTAGAGCCGCCGGAGATCAAGGCAATGGACAAATTGCTGACCTTCGAACAAGGCACGTCGCAAAATGTTGACTGGATTGCCGAGTACCAACGCTTGACATCTGTCCCAGACATTCAGATGGGCTTCAAGGCCGTTAAACACTACTTCATCACGAGGTCGTGTCCGACGTTGGGCAACGCCTTGACTCACGTTGAGGACACCCTGACGACAACGGCAAAGCTTTTTGACAAGGTCGAGCAGATCATTGTCACGAACAAGGAGGCCAAAAACCTCAACCGTTCGTCTGTGACAGACCCGAGCAGAGATCAGCATCGACCGAAAGTGGCCCTGGCCGTGGCGACAACGCCAACCGACCCTTCTAGCGAGGTCGTCTCTGCCAATGAACGGGACAGACTCGCAGCCGCCCGGGATGGTGGCCGCCCCGACAAAGGACGAGGATGCAGCAAGACGAATACAAACACCGCATCTATCCCCGGGCCCGGCGCAGCAGCTCGAGCACCATGGTCCCACTACGGTATCTCCGAACGTGAGTACAAGCTACGCACAAGATTCCGCTATTGCCTGTGATGTAACAATGATCTCCACGACATAGTGGGTTGCTCGTCGAAAGGCAAGGGCAAGTCGGGAAACTGAGCACCACCGAGAGTGAATCGACGACACACTTCGGAACCGGTCGGTTCGTGGGTGACCGCCCTTCGTTCCAAGGCACATGGGGAAGTGGATAGTCTCCATTTCTATATACTTATGAGGGCTATGCTGCCCGACTAGTTCCTACGCTGGGTACTCATGCTCAAGGACAAGATGTGTGTGCAGCATCTTCCCTGTTCGGCAGCGGCAACTTATCGTCTTCAAGTGGTTCTTCACGGGATTCGACGCGCGAGTTCAACTTAGAGGTATTGGACCCGCTCACGTCCGAGGATTTCGCTGGCTTCCTCTCCCGACCACGGGCCGTTTGCCGGGACTGCAATGCACAGCATTATGCGCTCATCTTCACACATATCTATCCTTCTATGCACCACCAACTTCGCCGACGGAGGACGAAGCTGTGGTGGGGGACATCCTTGCATATGTTACAAAGGTGGCCCGTGAGTTTCGCAAGCAGCGGTACGATGACACCAATGCACCGCTCCTCTATGTCTGCATCCAAGTTGGGCAAGCGTCCTGCAGCACTTTGTTGGATAGCGACACATCTCGCAATTTCATGAGCCAAGCCTTTATGCAAAGGGCTGGCCTTGGCGCACAAGTTCGGAGGAAGGCAAACCCGACGGCGATCAAGTTCGCGGACGGAAGGACGCAGCATCTTATCGACTGCTACATCGAGGTGGTACCGGTGTATTTCACACCTCATGCATGCGAACCGGTGACGTTCGACATTTTGGACACAAAATTCGACATTATTTTGGGAATGCCTTGGCTTGCAAGTGCGGATCACACGGTCAACTTCCACCGGCGGACTCTTACCGTTGGGAACGCCTTCAGCCCCGAAGTGTCGTGTACTATTCCTCTTCCGCACCCTTCGATTCGGTGCCAAGTGGTGACGGCCAAGTCGTTCCGGGCTACTCGTGCTTACGAGCAGCCCGACGAGATAGGCCTACGCTTCCTACGGACCGTCGTGGTAGCCGATTCTTCCCCCATGGACTTGTCTTCGGACCCCCGTGTGGTGAGGTTGCTTGACAAATTCACCGACATCTTCGAGTCACCTATCGGTGTGGTGCCGGTTCGGCGGATCTCTCACGAGATCATTCTTGAGGCCGGTGCCGTGCTGCCGAAAGGCTGCATTTACCGCATGAGCGAGTAGGAGCTTACGGTCCTCCGCGCACAACTTGATGACTTGTTGGACAAGGGCTGGATCCGCCCTAGTAGGTCCCCATATGGAGTTCCAGCTCTCTTCGTACGGAAGAAGAACAAGGATGTACGATTTTGCATCGACTACCGCAAGCTCAACACGCAAACCGTCAAGAATGCGGGGCCTCTTCCTCGTATTGACGATCTCCTTGAGTGTTTGGGTGGCGCGAAGTACTTTTCTAGGTTGGATTTGAAGTCGGGATATCTTTAGATTTCGATCCGGCCGAATGATCGCTATAAATCCGCTTTCAAGAAGTGGTATTGGCATTTTGAGTGGGTGGTCATGCCTTTTGGCCTCACCAATGCCCCGACGACCTTTCAAGCGGCAATGGCCAACGAGTTTTGTGCAATGTTGGACCGGTTCGTGCTGGTCTACTTAGAAGACATTCTTGTCTATAGCCGGATATTGGAGGATCATCTTGAGCATCTTTGACGAGTGTTGGAGACGCTCCGCTGCACCAAGTACAAAGCCAACCGCGACAAATGCGAATTTATCCGGCAAGAGCTGGAATACTTGGGCCATTTTGTCACATGTCACACCGGAGGGCATCAGTCCGTTGTCGGACAAGATTCAAGCCATCCAAGAGTGGCCAGAGCCACGGAACGTCACGGATGTCCGGTCGTTCCTTGGCCTTGCCGGGTACTACCAACGTTTTATCAAGGGATACTCAAAGATCGCGGCCTACTTGACCAAGCTTCAATGTGAGGATCGACCGTTCGACTTTGGGGTGGATGCGCGGGAATCATTCTTGGCTCTCAAAGCCGCATTAATGTTCACGGAGGTCTTGCGAACCTACGACTTGCTATTGCCAACCCGCGACACTACGGATGCGTCTTCGAACAACACGATGGCGTGGACTGGCACCAGGTCGAGTACTTAAACAAGAAAGTGCCCGTCGTGCACTCCATTGATGATGCACGCAAGAAGGAGCTCCTAGCCTTCGTCCATGCGCTCAAGCGGTGGCGGCACTTCCTTCTTGGTCGAAGTCAATTTTGATGGGTAACGAGCAACAATCCGTTGGTCTTCTACAAGACCCAAGACACCGTCAATAGCACCATCGCCCGTTGGATGACTTTCATCGACCAGTTAGACTTCTTTCCCGATCACATTCCGGGGAAGTCTAACCGTTTTGCGGATGCTCTTTCACGGCGTCTGGATCATTGTACCACAGTCTATTCGATCTTCGAGATTGACGATGACCTGCGGGACAGCTTCATCCGCGGCTACCAAGCCGACCCCGAGTTTCGCGACAAGTACGCGAATTGCTCCTCTCCTAATCCGACACCTTCTCACTACCAGATCCAAGAGGGGTACTTGCTTGTCCACACACGGGGGAGGGACTTTCTTTGCATACCGAGTGACTCTCACTTGCGTACACGGCTCCTTGGCGGGTTCCACGATGCTCCCGCCATCGGACACTTTGGAGTCAATCGAACAATTTGCCGACTTCGCGAGCGCTTTTGGTCCCGGGCTTCTTGGCGACATCGCACGCTATTGCGAGTCATACGAGGTTTGCCGACGCTGCAAATCCCGCAATGTATCGGCCTAGCAAAGTGCTTTCGCCTTGGGCGTTCTTTCCGATATCTATGCATTTCACCGCTCCAGCGGAAATTCCCTCTGCCTCTACTGGACTCCAACTTAGTAGTTTTTGCTGCCTGTCTAGGATTAAGCCCTAGTTTTTAACAGCAAGCGACCATTACCAGTCCCCTTGCGCCGGAGGGAAGCGATTGCCATGGACATTACCGGGCCGTTCCCCAAGCACAAGACCGGTGTGGATGGGATTCTCACGGTCGTCGATTGACTCACCAAGTTCGCCATGTTTCTCGTTTGCGACTGCGACACTCGGTTCAAGTCCGATTTTTGGTTGGCGCTCATCAAATGATGGGGCTCATCTCTCAAGCCAAGTTCGGCTCGCCACCCCCAAACCGATGGCCAAACGGAGAGGGCGCATCAGACCGAACAGGTTCTCCTTCGCACTCTCATCCGTCCCGACCAAAAGGATTGGGTTGAGCGGCTGCCGGATGTCGAGTTGGCATACAACTCGTCCATCCACCTGGCTATCGGGATGTCGCCCTTCGAGTTCCAGCACGACTTGCCGGTCGCTTATCCGTTGGACACCATCATTCCACGAGCGGCCGAGAGCGACGACCATCTTCTTTTCTTGCGTCGGGTGCAAGAGCTACTTGTCAAGGCACGCAACCAGATGGCTAAGACGCAGCAACGCATGAGCCAACAGGCCAATCGCCAACGTCTCCCTTCTCCATTCCGCGCCGGCAATCTCGTTTGGGTTTCCGCCGCGGAGTTCAGCCTCGAACAAGATATCTCTCGCAAGCTCCTGTCGAAATGGATGGGGCCCTGGCTGATTGTGGCATCCGCTGGGGATGCACCCGAAGGACCTTCCTTCATCATTCAGTTGCCCGGCCACTTGCCCGTCCACGTGGTCTTTCATTGCTCCAAGTTGGCTCTTTACACGCCAGCGGAACATGACGACTTTCCCGGGCGACGATCGCAAGACCCACCCTCTACGGACGGTTTTCAAGAGGTCGGCGACGTCATCTCCAAGTGACGCTACGGCAACAGGCTGACCGAATGCTTGGTACACTTTGCGTACTGCACCCACAAAGCTGACCGTTGGTTGACCCGTGCGGAACTCCAAGCAACAACTCCAGATGTTCTTGCACGCTACGAACGCAAGATGGAAGGCAAGCCGGTATCCTCGGCTCCACACCGCACCCGCGTCCAGGTTCCACCTTCAGATCGTCAGCTTGGCCCTCGACCCGGCTTGACTTCATAAGGAGGGGGGGGTGTTACATGCTTCGCCTGCAAACAAGGGCCATTTTCAGGCCCTCATAAGATCGACCTGCCCTGAAACTTGGGCACCAGACCAGGGTTTTAGCACATGCCATTTTGGGCCTGTTTTCAAGACAACCTTTGTTTGAACTTCAACGCCAGGGTCTGGCACGCTTTGGCATTGGCAAGAGAAGCCTCCTGGACGGGCCAGCACTATATATGACTGGCCCGCCCTGCAGGCTGCAGGTAGTTCAGAGGGGACTTCCCAGGCACTTCAGGTGCAGTTCAGGAGGCAGGAGGTAGTCTTCAGGATTCGGCAGCAGCATTGGAGGAGCGCTGCAGTAGTAGTAGTAGTGTTAGCAGTAGTCTTCAGCGCTGGGCGCTAGTAGGAGTTAGAGTAGCACTGGAGACAGAGAGAGATTTGGTGGAGGCCAGGGAGACTTACCTGCAGCGCCATAGCTCCAGCTTTGTCTTCGAGGTACCTGCAGCGTGGCGCCATCTTCAGAGGTTAGTACCTGGCACATGACACAGAGAGAGAGAGAGAGAGAGAGAGAGAGAGAGAGAGAGAGAGAGAGAGAGAGAGAGAGAGAGAGAGAGAGAGAGAGAGAGAGAGAGAGAGAGAGATCTTCTTCTTCCTCCTCTCAGTCCACCATCTCTTCCTCACCCTCTCGCTACCTGGCTTCTCGGCATCCGCAGACTACGAGCGAGAGAGAGGTTGGTGACTTTGGGGATGTTGATACAGACTTGACTTTGGGATTGAGATATTGACGAGGGACTATTTGGGATCGACACCAGGGACACTTGTCTGACGATCTTCCCATCTTCTCCCTCATCTTCGTCTAATCCCCCCTCCTCTTCGTCTGTGGATGTTTGGGGGCTGGCACATTCTTCCTGTGTGAGCGCCAGGCCCCTTTACACCTTGTAATGATGATGGTGTATGTTTAGTCTGCATTGCAACATTGAATGGGTGGTGATTGGTATCCTAGCATTCTGCTGCGCTACCTTGTACTGTGTGAGGGAGGTCGGTCCTTGTTCTGGTTTGCACCATTACGGTATGCAACAGTTTGGTATCTCCTCCTCCTTTCACATGTGTGAAGTATGATGGGAGGTTGTGTCAGTCCCGGTCAGGTCAGGACTTATATCCAAGTCTTCCACTGCGCTACAAAGTGCCATTTTGTATGTATCAGGATGTACACTGCTTGTTGAGATTCCACTAACACTGCATTGTCCATTCAGTCCTTTTCATCACCTTGCGGATCCTTGGCTGTACATACATTGCCCAACTGGACATGTATCACCCTTGGACCCCAACCCCGAAGAAAAGACAAGCGTAGAGAACAAAGTTTAGGAGGTAATACCGGACATTATTGTATTCATATGTTTCGATCAACAGTTTGAACTCATGAGCTGTTTTCTGACACTTACATGTGTGTACCATTCAGATAGTCGCAGTCAATCTCTCACATAGTTTTTTCTTTGCTGACATGGTCCACAGGTTACAGAATCGCTGGGATATGATGATGAGATTTACAATGGATTTTATGGTATCATCAGATTCCCATTTTCTTGGACACGGTATACACGACAGGGACTGGCCCCCAGCGTACGGTTTCTGCGTGCGCTCTGGCAAATGGACCTGCTGGAGGCCACTGAGGTTGTTTTGGTGGATTCCCAAAAGGACAGACGCCTGGCCAACTTGGAGGAGGAGATATTGACTGCAGTTGCCCTTCGGAAATCCATGACGCATCGTGGAGAGGTGCATGATGCTGTTGAGCTGATGACATTGATTGCATCCAGCGTCTCTGAACAAATGGGCGGCCCTGCCTCTTCGGATCAGGAGCTGGTTGCTTCATGGAATGAAGGCATGCATCAGATTGAGAGCTACTGCGAGGATGTCATGGTACCCATTGGATGGCTACGCACAGGTCTTTCTCGACACCGTGCGATTCTTTTCAAAGTATGGCCTCAATTCCTGGGAAGTCGTGGGAACTCACTTGAGACGATATCTTGACTTAATGTTTTGCACTTGATCATTTGAATGATGTGCCAGGTTGTGGAAATGGAAAAGGAAATCCTGCTCCCGTTCGTTGCACCTTCTTTTGTTGAATGGTGTTTTGAATCCTGAGTCTTATAATCCCATTGGCGATACTCTCACCCTGCGCTTCCTTAAGATATTGGCCAATCACATCAAAAGGGTGACGGTAAGTCGTTTATCTTATTGGCTGGTGTCAGGCCCCACTGGGACTGTTGTGGTGATCCAGCAAGACTGCATGCGACTCCAACACACTTTGCATGCTCACAAATGAGTGGATAGAAGCAATCACACATGATTGGGAATTTTGGTGAAAATCTAAACTGAACATACACGCCTGAGTACTTCATATAACGGAGGCATTCTTATGTCCACAGGGGCGCCCAGCTGTTGAAAATCTAAACTGAATATATACACACCTGAGTACTTCATATATCAGAGGCATTCTATGTTCACAGGGGCGCCCAACTGTCTTCATAGCTCAGCATCAAATGGAGTTGAAAATGATGTGGCAGCCAGCCAGAACTGCCTGGCTATGACTGCACTCACCTCTCACTGCTATCAGCGTTAAAAGTAACGCTACTGTGTCAGAACTCGAGCCAACCTGCCAAGTGAAAAGTTTGCTGCTTCTGCTTCTCTGAGAGTGTTGAAGAAACCTAGATCTACCGGTCTGGAAAGGTCGACCTACAGGTCGTAGGTTCAAATCCTGCCACGGCAAACAGCAGAAGACTCAAAAGTTCAGGAGAAATTTGGACAGGTTTCGGGCAAAATCCCTCTGCTACGGAACCATGTTACAACAACATTCATGCTTCACAAGCGTGAACATGTTATCGGTGGCGCCTGACCCCGAGGTGCAATTCTTGGCTGATCAATCAAAATGTACAGAGTTGAAGGCTCCACTTCCACCATCATGCTCTGTTTCAGCTTCTTTTCTTTCGAATTTTCAGGGGATCGTTGGCAGGATGGGTCATCGTCCAGGTGGAGGGGGTTGTTTTTCAAGGGGAGGGGGTTGGTACGGGGGGTGGAGGGTGTGGTCGGGGGCTGTCGGGTGGGGGGTCCTGTGTTTCATGGCTGAGTCCTTTTTTTTTCCCCTTTTTCTCTTGCCCTGTCAGACTATGATGCCGTGTGTGAATTTCCTATCTTCTGCTTCCAATTAGCCCTTGTTCTGGGGCGTGTGTTCGTGGGGAGTTCAGTGTGGCTGCAGCTGCTCACAGCTGGTCTACCTGGAAAGTTGGGCTGCATGCATGGGCATATGTGGGTATGCCCCGTGCAGGAATCGGGTTAGGTTTGTGTAGGGTGGTGGCAGGGGGGGCGGCGGGGGAGGATTTGGAGGTTGGAGTTTGGGTGAAGAACGCGCTTGGGTACGTGGGCCCCTGGATGAGGGAAAAAGGGGCTAGATCGCAGTGGTTTGTCGGACGCGGGAGATCGACCGGCTCTCGTTGGTGGAACGTGGTCGGAGGTTGGAAGGGGGGGGGTGTGGGAGGGGTTGATGAATTTGACTGGTGGATATGGGTCGGAGAAGTACTTATTGCGGTGGCGAGTGGATGGACCTCGAGAGAGCGGGAGTGTTAGTAACGTATTTGCTAGGCAGTTGGGGAGAAGGGAGGTCACAGTGAGGCAGGGGATGTGATAGGGGAGGAGGGGGACGAGGATAGGCAGACATATTGCTCGTTGCGATATCAGTGATTGCGCTGGGGTAGGAGCTTGAGCAGAGAGTTGTGAGATGGGTGGGGGGTGTCGGGCGAGGGAGAGTGCAGGTTC
>BFEA01000069.1:3569408-3579571 GCA_003427395.1 Chara braunii | reverse complement strand
TTTTAATAAACAAAACAGGGCGTTATGGTCCTGGCTCCTATTCTGGGGAGCGTCAGTCCGGTTCCTATTCCACCGGCAAGTCAAAATATACATTACATCAAGAACACTCACACACGCTTCCTTCCGTCGGGCCGAAGGATCCCTGAACAGCATTGATTGCTCCACCGCGGTGGAGGATTGACTGTCAGCTTGCCCTATCCCTCTCTTTCCTCTCAGACCTGGAGCCCAGGTCTGCCAGATAGCGCCCTTGTCCCTAGAAAGAGCTCATCCGTTATCCTTGCCGACCTGTTTCCTCCCCACACACCTCCCTGCCCCTTTGGGAGATCTACGGTAAAACCCTAAACCCTAAACCCCTCGCCTGTGCGCCCAACCTCCAATAGTCGATCTTGGACATTGGCAGGCATTGATTTRCTTMWGGCCCCCTGCGATAAAGCCTTCCTTTGTAACCCGCGTTCATGCTCCCGTATTTTCACCTACTCTAACTTGTCCTTCTCTCTCCCATGTTTCCTCTTTGTTCGTACCCCCTGGGGCCCTGAGGGGCCGCTTACATTCGATTGAGGCCTAGGATGCGACTATGCCGTCAGATGTTGCCTGCTGGTGAAAGCCTCTTTCTGGTACCGAATTGTGCCATTCCTTCCAGCATACCCGATCCTCTCGCAATTCTGCAATCTTGCCATTTATCAGCCAATTCCTGTAGAATCTCTGCCTCTCCTTCTTACGCTGCTCTTCGTCTTCTGTCCAAGCTTGTTTGGTCTTCCGCCATCTGCAGAGGATCTCAGCTTTGTATCAATGTTCTGGTTTCTATCCACACCTTCTCCCGTGGGTTAGACCGCCCCTCARTTGTCCTGCTGCATCTCTCCTTCCATATGACCCATAGGGTCACTTTCCTGACGAGTTCAAACCAGATCCTTTCTGCCTTTTGCGCCTGATCAGGGATGTTAGTCAAGAGGAGAAGTTGAATGGGTTGCTCGGGGAAGGGAGATGTGAAGAGGGAGTCCCAGAGTTATGAAGCTCTCGCCCAGTATTCAGTAGCCTCTTTACAAAGCACTAGGCAGTGAACTATATCTTCTACAGCGCCTTCGGTGCAGACTGTACATATCTCCGAGCTGTTTGGGTCTGCGGCTCTCCGCCTAGTGTGTAGCCATTGGTTCACCGGTAGGGCTGCGTACACAATCAGCCACTGCAAACTTCTAATCTTGATTGGTCTGATGCGTTTGAATTTTTCCCAGTGGATTCGTGTGACTGTGTAATCTTGATTGGTCTGATCGTTTGAATCAGCCACTGCAAACTTCTAATCTTGATTGGTCTACAGCGCCTTCGGTGCCCGACGAGGTTCCGCCATCTGTTTTTGATAATAGGGTCTGGATTTTTGGTCTTTAGAGACAGTCTGTACCCAAGTTTGACTGTGTAATCCTGGATTGGAATTTTGGTCTTAATGTTGCTGGCCCTATTTGGCGTCCACGCCCATTCCGCTGGATCGAACTCCAAGCTACGGATTGTAGTGTCAGGTCTGAAGACTGACTTTGGCCATGCCCCTAGAACCCTTACTTTCCGGAGCAGGAAGGATTCTAAGACTGGCGACTCTACATCGCAGTTCAAGATAGTTGGCGTACCAGTATTGGTGAGGGAAATCGGGAAAGAGAGGAAAGTGGCCCTAGTGTGTGAGCCTTGCTGCAAATGGGAGAATTGAAAGGCTCTAGAGGGGGTCACGTCTTGAATCATGAGTCCCCACGCACCCGGTCTCCACGATTCGTCTTTTACCAGGATATCTTTCCATTCCCGCGGGATACAGCTAAGTGTATACTGGAGATTGGTCCCTCGTCTGTGGCATCCTTTCAGTCGGGAGCTGACTTCTTGTTCCGTTATCCAGCCCTTTCTATCCTCCTTCCATAAGNTATACTGGAGATTGGTCCCTCGTCTGTGGCATCCTTTCAGTCGGGAGCTGACTTCTTGTTCCGTTATCCAGCCCTTTCTATCCTCCTTCCATAAGTGGTCAACTTTCCAGATACCGTTCTTGATCCAGGACAACCACCTCTGTTCTAGGAAGAGTGGGTTTTCCGCCTCGTTTGTTATCCATTCATTCCCGAAGAGCGGTTGCCTTAATACTTCATCCTTGGATTTGGGTCTGTTTATCTTATTGGGAAATATTTTCCTCCAGGATCCGAGTAGTGCTGGCCAGTAAGGCGTGGGCGGTCGATAGTCATCGAGTCTGTTATTCCTCGTTCGATTCCTACGTCTTGTGGTTATCACCCATTCTTTATTCATTACCCAAAACAGACCTGACATATTGTTCGGGGAGGGAACTGGGGCCACGGATCTGATACTATCCAGCGCCAGATTATTCCAGGCGCTGTCCGGCTTCATCAGCAGTTTGATGATCCATTTGACTTGCAGGGCTTTCGTTTCTGTTCCGGGGTCAATAATTCCTAGGCCTCCGTTTTGTGGCCTTCTCGTAACGTAGTGCCAGGCGATCTTAGATATGCCCTTGTCCTTGTTGGGGTCTCCTGTCCATAGATAAAGCCTAGCTCTTCGGTTCAGCTACTTAACCGAGCTGTCTGGGACTGTCCAAATGGAGGCTGTGTACCACATCATTGAAAGACCGATGTATTGAGGACTAACACTCAACCAATAAGGGACGTGAAGGCATTGCCCCACCTTCCGATTTTATTGCTCTGTTTGGCCAGCATGGATAGGCCCATTTAGTTCATAGATATGTGACAATATGTTTGTTGTTATGGCTGTGCCCTACTTCTCACCTCTAATGGCAGCCAATCAACATTTTTTACCCTGCTGTTCAACGTCCATAGCAAATTTAGCGTGCCCAAAAGTGAGTAGTCAGCCCGTCTCTTAATTTTTTGCAAGCTGATTTCTGTCCATTCCAGCAAGGCCCTGCCAGTGTGAAAAGACCAAAATTGGACACAAAAAATGGCTAATTGGGCTAGGATACCTTTTATGGAATGCCTAGCCTATCCACCTACTGCGCGGGTTCATACCCCCATGCCACACCGTGCGCACGATAACAGAGCTCTACGGCCCTGGTCTGGGATCGAATCCCAGGGTCAGCAGTTTTTGAAACAAGAACATGGGTTGGGACTGCCAGTGGGTGATGCCCAACATAGTGGTGTTTTTAACCGTTTTGTGAACATACATTTTGGCCTGTTTTAGGCTCTAGCCTCTCTTACCTAGCTAATAAGACTGGAAACCAGGTCCAGCATCCCTTGCATCTGGGTATTCACTGCATGCTTCCCTTCCTTCCTCATGGTGAAGGGACCCAGACACCATGGCATTGACTTCTTTAAAAGTTCTCTTCAAACAAAAGAAATAAATTAAAAAAAACAGAGAAGGTAACTAAAATTTCCAGCTGACCTGTAAAAAAAGTGGAAAGGGAGCTGGTGCGAGGATTGAGCTCTCACAAGGCGCTTCTGATCATATTCCTTGCACTGGTCTTTGACAGGATGCCAAGATGCCTTGATTTTCGGGATCCGTCATCTCCCTGTTGGTTGTCTAGAGGTGTACTAGAAACTTTTTTTTATAGTAAAACAGGTCCTTATGGGCCCGGGTCCATTTCCATTCTGGGGAGCATCAGTCTGGTTCCTATTCCACCGGCAAGTCAGAATAAAACATTACATCATGAAACCCACTCACGCTTCCTTCCGTCCGGCCAAAGGATCCCTGACCAGCATTGTGTACTAGAAACTTTTTGTTTTATGTTTTTGTGTGTGTGTTTTTTTTTCTTTACAGGTTTAGATTCTTTTAAAACTTTAGACGTTTTAAACCACTAGTACCTTTGTCGCGTGGGAAAACGGGTGGGCCTCCGACCTTTTCGGAGGCCGAAACGAAACGACGGCCGCCGATCAGATTTATCAATGGCAGCCGTCGTTGGGCCCGGCCTCCAAATTTTCAGGAGTTTGGGAAAACGTCTACTTTTCCATAATTTCCCAACACTGGCGGAGGTACTAGTGGTTTAAATGGTAGAGAAATTATTGTCTGCTTCACAGGCTGGTATACTTCAGAAGCGATGAACTTCAATACCATCCGTGTTGAAAAGAGGAAGTGTAAATGTTAAAAATGTATGCTATTAGCAGAATCATGGGTGTTTATTTATTTATTTTAATATTTATGTTAAAAAAGAAGAAGAAGTCTGCTGGAAGAACCTGGTTGGTAAAATCCTGCAAGACTGTAACAACATGTGTCTTTAATGGTTGTTTATTTTTTTTTATTAATAAAGAAAAATAGAGCTGTCTTCTCCTCAAATGGGGGACAAGCTGTAGTTACTACCCTATTTTTTCTTCTCTCAATCTTATATCTACCCCCACACTAGCTATACCTGCCTAGTCTTCTCCATTTTGTTTTTTTGAGATCGTACTTTGATAGATGGAAACTGGTTCCAGCGTCCCTTACAATCATGAAACCTCACACACTCCTCTCCCCTACAAAAAACAACGTGTTCTGATGTTTCTTTGCACGGGTTTTCCGCTCCATTCCTGCCTCTTTTTTATGACATCATCAGGGAATGGGTTCTTCAAAGTTCAAACTCTTATTATAACAGCTGGAAACCGGGTCCAATGTCCTTTACAATCATAAAACTTGCACACAACTCTCCCTGAAACAACAACGTGTGTTCTGACATCTCTTTGCACACGTTTTCCGTTCCGTCCACGCCTTCTTTTTTATGACATCATCAGGGAATGGGTTCTTGACCTAATGCATCAGCCAGGTTTGCTACATCCTGTGCCCTCTCAAGTGCCATCCAACGGTGGACTGCTCAACTCATTTTCAAGTAATGCGGGAAGGCTGCTGGAAATGGAGGTTTTCGATAAGGGAATTCCAGTTCCTAGAAGTGTAGTGCCATCACTTCACTGCCCGGAGGGGTTGCAGAATTCTCAGATGAAGACAGGTGTCTCACTTCCTGATGGGAAAGAGAGAGGGTGTTCTGTAGGCTCGAGAGTTTTGCGCAACAAAGCAGGGTCAACTGGGACAAGGCACCAGTCGTTGACAATTGCAATGCGGCATGTAAGTGGCAAGGACCCACTTGTTGGGTCTAGCGAACCCCATTCACAAAGGTTACCTGCTGGGGTTGATGAAGTCACAAGGGAAGGGGAAACACTGTCCGTGGGTGTTGTTCTTGAGGCTCTTCCTTCAGCTGATCGAACACCCCTGCACAATAGGACTGACACATGCTTCATTGGCAGTGAAGGCGCTCAGGTCACATCAGCACATTTGAAGATGAAACTATCAGGCAAACCTGCAAGCAATCATTATGACGAGGGGATGATGGACAAATTGGGCCTATTGCGAAGTAATGGGATGGTCTATGCGAATCCAACAACTCCAGATAGGCTAGACCATGGTCGCTCAGCAGAGCCCCGGCATCATCCACATATCGAAGCTGCGGCACCTCTTGTCGAGAGATTGTATCGCAGTAGTAATCCAGCAGTTCCTGGTACAGTTTTTGAAGCCCTTGATGACCCCAATGTTTCCGAGGAGAGACGAAACCTGAGGGAGTTTTCTCGCGGAAGCTGTGGTCCTGCATTTTCTTGTGGAATTCATGGAAGTGCTCCCCCACGTTTGGCAGATGTGGTATCTAGCACAGGGAATCTTAACTGTGCTGTGCCAGAGCACCTAGCAAGGGCTGGACGGCTGGACGACTCCAAGTTTGACTTTCGTAAGCGGGCAGGTGGAACGGACTTGCACTGCGCAGCAGCTGCTAGACGTGATTGGAATGAAAGGCAAGGGCTGGAGCGGGAAAGGGATGCAGCTCCCGATGAACTTGCAGATTGTCCAATCAGAAAAGGACAGACAATGGGGCTGCGTAATCCTGTGTGTTCTGGAAATAAGGGTGGTCGTAAAGATCAAAACCATTTAGGAAAAGGAGAAACAGGTTCTGAGAGAGGCGTTGTGGATGATGAAGAGGATCAGAGCAAAGGGACAACATTGAAGCACAAGCAGTCCACCGATCTCAGGAAAAGCGTTCCCTTGAGTTTCGACTTTGACACAAGCGACTGTCAATTGATTGGTGAAAGTCTTGTCCTCGGTGAAAGAATTGGCCAAGGTATGCTTCTGAACTACTGGAGAAAGTGAAAGGCAAGACTCTGAGAGAAAAAAATGGGGCAGGAAGCTGGATTGTTTGTGGGAGGAAACGAGAACAAAGGAAGCTACCGAAGCCGGGCGTTCCATGTGGGCGGATGTCCAGGTGGATTTACTGGCTGTCCACATAGTCTACCGCGACAGATTTGTCCGGGTCCGTTCAGGTCGTCTGTCAAGACAGACCTTCCCGGCGGATACTTTAAATAAGTACGACAATCACGGGCATCGTCACTGTGAAAAGGCTAATAGAGTGTCCCTTTGGTGAAAAAGCAACACCCCACTCTTTCCTCCCATTCTAGTGGAGGAACCCGGAGGCAGTGATATTGATTGCTTCCTGAGGCGGAAGGATGTACCCCTGCGCCACGCCTGCTCGTTTATACCCTGGTCAGTGGTTACCATAACCTACTACCCACAGGAAACAACGAACTGCGCTCCTCAGCCTTAAACTACGGGTACCTCCGAAAGTCGCGGCGGATTACGAGCAGCGACAATGATGAGCGGATGGGCCGCTAAGGGAGCGCCCAAATTCCTCTGACTAGAAACGCTTCTACTCGTATATTTTCCGCGGCCGATGTATGGACGGAGTACTGGCGGTTTAAGCTAGCTGCCTGACAAAGCCTGTGATCCAAGAGCAGTTCTTACTGGAGCTGTGCGATTTGCTGGGAAAATTGAGGATCTCCGAAGCTTCGCCCAGAATTAGAATCTTCGCCCGAAGATTCTTACCGATAAGGACATGTCTTCCCTGACTGT
Source organism: Chara braunii (assembly GCA_003427395.1). Taxonomy (NCBI): domain Eukaryota; kingdom Viridiplantae; phylum Streptophyta; class Charophyceae; order Charales; family Characeae; genus Chara; species Chara braunii. The sequence continues at coordinate 3,572,734 of BFEA01000069.1, read as the reverse complement.
CTCCACCAGGTTCACCCTTGCATTGCCTTTTGGTCGTGGGCCGTTTCCTCAGCTGGTACCTCGTTAGTTTTGTCGCATTTCAGTCTGTTTTTACACAGTGGCACAGTTCTTCCTTACAGCGACCGGTTCTTTGAGAAGGCTTTCGTCCTGGCCCTGATCCCGTCTGGCCTGCTCTTGGCAAGTCCCTTTATATTTGCCACCTGCACCTGATCTCCGTTTCCGCCATACCGATCAGTCGACTTCAGCCTACTTCCTCCTTGGTCGTGTGCCAGCAATGCTCTAAGAGTCTAAGTAGTAAGCACACCTTTTCTTCCATAATGTCCAAACCGTGGCTTTACGGCGAGGCATCGGACCTCTGTTCCTCTTTTATCACTTCTCTTTGTTTTTGTTTTGTTTTGTTTTTTTTTTCCCTCCCTTTAATACACGCTCTTATGAGCATGCCTCCATATCCATTCTGGTGTTCCACTCGCAAGTTGTGAATTTACGATACAACTCACTCACACCTCCTTCCCACTTCTCTTAGTTTCGTAAGTTTCGTTGTTGTTTTTTTTGTTCCAAGTTCGGAGGAAATCATTCTGTTGAAGCAAATTTGTGAAGTATCTGCTGTGCGCGACTCAGCCGCTTTTCCCCGTACAGGTGTGCTTGCAAGTATGGTCAAGAACAAGACCCATTGTTCATCTGTCTCTTTCGACTCTCTTCTCCACACTATACACTTCCTGGACTTCTCAATAGATCATCAACTGGTATTCCCCCAGCGCTCTCCTGGGGTTCTGGGCCTCTTCGTTCAGGTCCTTGCAGTCCATTTTAGAGAAACTCCTTGAGAACCAGCTATTCGCGGAACTGCGAAGCGGTTGGCCTCGCATCTATGTGCTGAAATAGTCACCTCTCAGACTGGCATTTCTTGCTGGAAATCCAGCTACAACAGCAACATAGATGATGAAAAAAAGAAAAAAAGAAAGAAGGGCTGGTTGGTACTTTGTCTACTGCGCTATCACTGACTACCGGCCGGGCCATTATCGTTTTCAAACCGCATTGCATCATTAGTGTCAACAACCATCAACCCAGCGGACATGTGACTGAATACAGTGAATAGTAACACACGTGGGAGTTAGTGAACAGGTCATGATTTCGAATCCCAGGGGAATCAGGTGAATGCGATAATCTTTGCGGCTATCCACATGGGGATGGTAAACATAGATTGTGGCCACAATGACTCACATAACTAACAGTGATCACTGGCTCAGAGCACGGGCTTGAAATATAGCGGAAGAGCGAGAGTCTTAGTTATTGCACTTTTGTGCGAGAAAAGAGTTCTGGCCGTTGTGCTTTGTGAAGTCTCACATGCAACAACTTATTGTTGTGCTTGGCACTCAATAGACTTACAAGTTACCACTGTGCACAGAGTTTCGAGCAGCGAACTTGGCATTATAGAATGATATATAGAAAGAGCTGTCCTCCTCCGCCTCCACCACTTTGTCCTCCTCTTTGTCCTCCTATATGTCCTTTTCTTGTCCTTTCCCGCCTCCTCATCCATGGCCAATAAGAGAAAATAATAATAATCAACACGAAATGTGTGCTCATGCACCATGGGAGAGAGAGAGAGAGAGAGAGAGAGAGAGAGAGAGAGAGAGAGAGAGAGAGAGAGAGAGAGAGAGAGAATCAACACGAAGTGTGTGCTCGTGCACCATGAGAGAGAGAGAGAGAGAGAGAGAGAGAGAGAGAGAGAGAGAGAGAGAGAGAGAGAGAGAGAGAGAATCAACACGAAGTGTGTGCTCATGCACCATGAGTGAGAGAGAGAGAGAGAGAGAGAGAGTCCGCAAAGAGCTCATTTGCAACTTCCATTGCTCTGTGGAATTCTGCATCATAAGCATCACATGCTAAAAATTTGAGAAATGTCTTAACATCCTGGTTCGGATTTAGGTTGTCTGGCAGCTTTGACTTCCTGGGATGAAATATCGAGGATATCTGACTGCTGCTTACACTGTTCTTGTGGTGTTATGTCGGTTGGTATATGCTACAGGATCCTTTGGAGCTGTGTATAGGGGCACTTTGCATGGCACTGTGAGTTTCAGAACCTTAACGCTTCTCCCATTCTGGATAAATTTATTCCTTCAATACCTTTCCTTTATGTTTGATTTAATCTGGCTCTCTTTTCTTTTTTTCGGGGATTGAGCGTTATGACCCTGTGTCCTTTTCGATGCCGGGGCCCGGGGGTATCAGCCTGTTTCCTTCCCCTCTGGCAAGTCTCTTCTTCTTCTTCCTCCTCCTCCTCCTCCTCCTCTTCTTCTTTGGTACATTCAACAATCATTTGGTAGATTATCCAAGTCCTAGCAATCTCAGCTATTGGTGGGGTTTTGGATCTCTTGCAGGTATTTGTTTGGTAATCCAGGTAATTACAGGCATTTTTTTGGCAATGCATTATACGCCTCTTCTTCTTCTTCTTCTTCTTCTTTGGTACCGTAGGATTTTGGACAACTGGCGCCATGCTGCAATTCGGGCGCCACTTTCAAATACCGCATTTTTCAGTTCTGCCCTCGGGGCCTTTGCAGGAATGCCCCTGGTATCGTACGTGTCACCGGTACTTTACCGGCTCCCGGCATGGTACGGGGACCAGTCTCGTACCAGTTTTCTGCTGCTGTACTCGTACTCAGTGTGACTTGCTGTTTCGGCATTCGAAATCCAAGACTTCGACTTTGTGCCTTGCCACTGTGTCTGCGGCCGACCCTCAGTCCGAGTCMGTCGTGTCGAGTGAGTGAGTGTGTGTGTGTGCTCTCACTCTCTCCCTCTCTCTCTCCTCTCCCTCAGCTCACCCTCAGCCTCACGCCCATCACACTGGTATCGGAGCGGTTCGAACCCGCCCGACCCACCATGCTTCGTCGCCATCACCTGGCCATCATCAGCATCATCATCGTGATCGTCGTCTCAGTGCCACGTCATCGTCGCGATCGTCGCCGTTGCACCACGTCATCACCATCATCGTCACGATCATCGTCGTCGTGCCACGCCATCATCATCGCGATCATGGTCGTCGTGCCACGTGACCATCGCCGTGCCCGTCGTCCTCGTCGCCACGCCGTGCCATCCTTGTCATCGTCGTTGCTACCCCGCGCAGATAAGTAATCGACGACTTTTTTTTTTTTTTTTTTTTTTCTTATTCTTTTCTTCCTCCTCGATTCTTCTTCTTCTTCTTCTTCCCCTTTTCATCTTGGTCTTCTTCTTTTCATCATCTTCTTCTTCTTCCTCCTCTTCTTCTTCTTTTTTTATCTTCTTCTTCTTTTTCTTCTTCTTCTTCTTCTCCTCCTCTCCCGCTGTCGCGATTCCCCCCC
>BFEA01000069.1:3517956-3535178 GCA_003427395.1 Chara braunii | reverse complement strand
AAGTTGTAGTGGACCTGCCTTCTGTGCATTGATGTGTTATGTGTTGAGTCTTAGTCAGTCTGTGCAGAGCCTTATCGCTGACTCGCTGAGGCTCCATTCTATTGGGAAGCGTCAATCTGGTTCTTTCTCCAACGGCAATGGCGGCAAGTCAAAGTCAAGGTGCAGTCTCAGCGATAAGGCTCTGCCTAAACCCGACCGAGACACAACACAACATCAATATGCACAGAAGGCAGGTCCGCTACAACTTTGCAAAGTAAAGCAGCTGCTGGAGCCCTATGCAGTGGGCCCCCCGATGCAATCCAAAGGTTATAATTCCGGTACACACAATGGATGCAGGACAGGGTGGTCTACCTGCCAGAAGGGGGGGGTCGCAGTAGCAATGAGCGAAGTTTTTGAGCGGGCCAACCACGGCGATTTTTCCAGGTCAGGATTGTTGGTTTGCACGCTTCCGCTTCTTACAACCAGGGGATCCTGTACAGCATCGAGCATTGCTCCGGACGGGGGATCGACTGCCCATTTAGTCCATGCCTTATGAGCAAAATACCCCTTATGAGCAATACCCCTTCCCTTGGGTAGCAGTCCAGCCTTGCAGGAGGAATGAATGATCTGGCCTGTGTTTTTCTTTCCCGTATTCGAAGGTCATCTCAGTGTAACCATTTTTCTTTAAATGCTTCTTTTCCGTTTTGCCTTTCTGACGTCTGTGGGCACCTTGTGTCTGCAGGGAGGTGTGGATGATCTGACTTCTGATTTTCTTTCTTCTTTTTGTTGCTGTGGTCTGCCGGTGCCTCTCGTGTGTGCAGCCAGAATGGATGGCACCAGAGGTCTTACGGAATGAGCCATCGAACGAGAAGTAAGTTGATTACTGTACCGATAGTTTTCGCCCTTTTCAATGATGACAGAATTTTGGTTCGGCCAATGTTAAATTTCAACCATGGTCTGAACTTTTTAACTTTTTAACTTTTGAAGTTTTGAGCTTATTTTTGGCAAAAGTTGAGTGCTCAGATTCTTAGGACTCTCGAGTTCCTGGACTCTGATGACGATTCTTTGGCCTTTGCACCTCCTCAGTATGGATTGCACTGCTTCAAGTTGGCAGTGTTTAGATTCCTTAGAAATATTTTTTTGCTTCTAAACTCACATTGCAACAATTGGACTGATCCTCGAAAGGCTGCGACAAGATCGAATTTCGGACAGGTTAGGAAATCCTTCGCTTGGTCCTTTAGGGCATCCGTTATAATTGGAACGATACCAAGAAGATTAGCATGGTCTCTGCGCAACGATGACACCCATAAATTGGAAATGGTCCAAATAAAGAAAAAGGAAATTTGTCACTCCAAGATTACATGAAAGGATTCATGAGGGTTAGCGCCCTGTGCCGGTTTCAGGTCCATTTTCCAGTTGTATATAGGCCTGCCTGCCCCCTTGCCGAAGTTTTCGGGAGGTACAGTTGCAAGGTCGTAGGCTGGGGTCTTTACATCCCTGTGGATGTCTGGAGGGGTTAGAAGGGCCGTTAGTTGTCCGCCGGTTCAGGAAGGAAGGTCCTATGACGGACGGAATCATTACTTACCCTGGCCAGGGCTGCCAGGGCCAACGTCACAATTCCTATTTTCGATCCACCACATTAAGTACGAAAGTCGAGCCACAGCCAGTGCATGGGACTCCTTGGGCATGCGGACGTCCCGGAAGCTGGAATAATCTGGAATGCGGCGGGCCATGGCATTGCCCGGAAGACCTAAGAAATGCATACTAGGAAAAGAAACTCTAATTCACACCAAAGAAAGCAATCCAAAAATGACTTTGGCCTTAGGTTCCTGTAGTTTCACAGAAATCGTCATTTATGATAGCGCAAATTTAAAACAGATACGGTTTGGTATTCCCCCTCTAAGCGACTGTAAGTAGCCTAAGGCCGGCAGAGGATAGGCAACCGCGACGTGGATGCCGTGTGAATGATCAATGGAACCTGTGTTCTTCACAGGACCCTTTCTGATGTCTGGCATCGATCGCTAGTATGGTCCCTAAGTCGCCCCCAGTGTTTGCACTTTTGGGCCAGCTAGAATTCCAACCAATTGCGAACTTAGGATCCTCGGAGACACGGTGGGTAGTAGACCTTCCAAGGACTGGTTGATCCAGTAGTCTCCTTTCATGACACTGTCAGGCGATCCTCAGCGGTCCCCACCCACCCCAGGGTGGGGTGGGGTCGGCTCCATTCTTTGCTTAGCCAGGCAGCGAAGCTGATGAGCGGAAAAAGGGAATTGAACCCTCAACCTTAAGCCTTGGCAAGGCTATATTAGACCATTAAATTAAATCCAGTTTATAGAGTCAGCCTTGATGGCCTCCAAAACGTTCGATTGCTTTAATGGTCGCATCTGCAAACTAGAAACTTGTTCGTTGTGGTGGATGCACCTGTCAGTGAGCCTATTATCCTTCGACCTAGTTTTCAAGTTTCCGATGGTGATCTTATTAAATTTCTCTTTGACGAAATTGCAAGTCAGCCGTCAAACAAAAGATAAGCTATAACGTTTGACTGCTACCTTCTTCCCCCGAATACAACGTACGGTCATTATAGCTGTATTTGAGGCATCTTTCAGTCTAGATACAGCTATTATGACCGTACGTTGTATTCGGGTGAAGAAGGTAGTGGCAAATATGCCGCTTGAGCCTTGAGGTAATAAAAAACTCAAAAAATGAAGAGCCTTGAGGAAATAAAAAAACTCAAAAAATGAAGTCCCTGAGTTTGAAATCCGACTATAGTAACCCGCAATAAAAAGAGAAAATGAAAGAAAGAAAGACCAAACACATCGTCCTACGAGGTAGGCACCCCCTGAACTAGTGCTGATTGGAGCGGACTGTGATACGTACTCAGTCGTGACCCACATCGGGAACGCAACGCCCGGTAATGAAATTGTGTTGGCTATTCTATTTTATGCTATTACCACCATTATCATCAATTCCACTTTATTCCATGGTGTGCTCGCGGTTAGAGGTCAAAGGAAGAGAACCGAAAACGCTATCGCGAGCGCGGCTCGTGGTTCAACCTCCACTCCATCTGGACCTGTCTTGACAAACCAAAATGTGTGTTTCCCCGAGCCTGAAATCTAAAGTGCCGCCGCGAGGAAAAGTAGTTGCGGCGCTCTTCCCTGTCGAACCTCGACCGGGCCTGGGCACTGTAGATTTTGGCCCTGTACTTGGTGACAAGAAAAATGAACAGTGAATGTTGGATTGGCGGTCTAAAGCATTCAACTCACCCATTCTTTTCTTGTCCTTGGTACTGCCATCCTACCCTGGTACTGCCATCCTATCTTGGTACTACCATCCTACCCTGTAGATCTTGTCCTTGGTAATGCCATCCTACCCTGAGCTGCTGACGGAGTCATCCCCTTCTGCCGGTTCAAAGTTACGTCTTGTCCACTGCTCGGGCAACGTCGTAGTTTCCATGCATGTCAGGTGGGATCATTGACAGTGTACGCATTATCTTATAAGTAATAATATTCTAGGCTACCAGACTAGCCAGGAACCACTTGCCCTGCCGAGGTAAAAAAAATTAAAAAAATAAAGATAAAAGAATTGTTTGTTTAATCTTATCTTTTATTTTAAATTTGTTAAAAATTTATGTCACCCTTATAATAATGATAAATAATAATGGGCCTGAAAGGCCATCCTGTCCAGATTTGAGAGGCAATTGAATTGGTTGGGCAATTAGTCGTTAAAAAGAAAAAAAGTTGTTCTTTCTTTTCTTTTCTTTTCTTTTGCATAACAGTGATAACACAATTATTTTTTCAGATTTTTTTTTTTTTTTTTACTGGGACCTTCTGTGGTCCTTGCACGGCCGGGCAGGCCGGGCAAAAAAGGTGATCCGGCAGCCCAGCTGGTAGCCTAGATAATATCTGTATATTTTGAAGAAACTTGGGCTTGCTGGTGGAAAGGGAACCTGTTCCAGACTGCCCGCTTTAGGATCCTGTATACTTAAGAGGCAGCTGTACTATAGTTAGGGTAGTTTGGGCTAACCAGTCATAGGAGAGGGAAGGCTGGAACTGCAGCTTTCTGAGCTTTTGAGGTCCCTAGAGAAAGACCTCAGGCTGCAGGCCTGTGCCTGCAAGCTATAAGCTGGATGATGCTTCCAAGTATCGTTTCCGGGCGCATTGTGGAAGTCCCCAGCCACCAGTTTGAGCAAGTAATTGGAAGTTGAATTTCGAAGGGGAAAAAAAGAAGGGTTACCGACTTAACTTACCAGACCTCAGAGCCCCCCAGAATAGGACGATGGATCGATGACCTTAAAGTTTAAACTGTCATGCCCTTTCGCAATTATTTTGTCCTCAGCTGATGCGGCAGCTAAACCACCACTATCTTTCCTGCTGTTGGGAAAACGGGAAAATATCCTACTCCTAAAAAAGAGGGGGACAGGCCCGACAATGGCCGCCGTTGATAAATCTCATCGGCGGCCGTCGATTCATCTCGGCCTCCTAAAGGGGCCGGACGGCGGCGGCCCACATGGGAAAAGGTAGGTCGTGGTTTAACCGATCACAGATTTCGAGGCTCGGCCTCCCGTATCGAAAAGGCTGGCGGGGTGCCAGGCAAAATACAATGTTGCGGATTTTTTGCCTGTGCCGGTTCTCTTTATTTGGCGGGCCGGGGCGTCAGAAATCTGGATTGGGAGAAAGAGTCCTGGAGGGTCTGGTGTTCTTCTTCTAAGGAACTAGCGCCATCGAACTGACCATTCCCAGAGAATCCCAGGTAATTCAGAGTTATTTTACTTATCAGGATTCAGGGTTCCTGGCTTAAAAAAAAAAAAAAAAAAAAAAAAAGGTTTCAAACTCAGATCTGTCTATTGACAGTTGATGCGCGCTCTCCATTCAGCCACATGCGCTGTTTCTCTCTCTTCTTGCTTTGAATCTATGATTGTTTGAATTTCCCTTTTTTTTTTTTCTTTGAATTTCTTTCAGAATTTTGGAGCGAAAAGGGACAGGTACGGGCCTGCTGCTCTTCTCAACAGAGACGGAGCAATCTCGACAGGCTGACTCGGAATCGAAAGCTCCATGCAGCGTGGACGTCAGGGGCTCACACTCAGGTGGAGAATAGCAACAAGTTCCGGGGCTCTATACCTCCTCATGCTTTAGGATCGAGGAGAAGTCTAATCTCCTCCTCCGCATTTAGAGAAACATTTTGCAGGGTTGTGCCTCTGACAATGAGTGTAATCACTGTTCTTGAGTGCTTAGACTGTTCCCTGGCCTGCAGCTCACCCCTCTTCCCTTTTACCATCTTGTTATGGTTTTATGTTGGCAGAGCGGATGTCTACAGCTTCGGTGTTGTCCTATGGGAGCTTGTTACCCTGAAGCAGCCATGGGATGGTATGAATCCCATGCAGGTGAGAAGACGACACCATACACAACTACTAAATGCGTACGAAATTCAATGAGAGCATAACCAAGACAACCGAAAATACGTGCATTGCCAAGTGTACACAGCCATGGATGTGGCCTTCTACCCTTCAGAAGACGAGAGCGAAGCGGCCATTCTGCGCAAGTCACAGTGGTGATTGTTTAAGAAGTAAAATCACATGGCAAGACTGTCCCAATCTTGATAACTGTGTATCTGGGCGGAAAACTAGTGGTTATGCGTTAAACTTTGTCTAAAACACGTGAGGCCTAACATATTAAAAAAAAAAAGGAAAAGAAAAAAAAAACATTGTATTAATAAATTTATTAGCTTCGAAAATTGAGGCCGGGGGAACCTCACAATTCGACCCGGAGTTTTCGCCTCTCCGGGCTCTCCCCTTTCCTATTTAGTATTTGCACTTCTTAAAAGTCATCGCTTCACCATAGAGACGATTTCGGGCAAAATAAATTCCTGTGTGTGTGTGTGTGTGTGTGTGTGTGTGTGTGTGTGTGTGCAATGTGCATGCATAAACTGTGTGATTTATCTCCGGTACACCATATGATAGATGTACTCCTAAAGGCCACGCCTCAGGAGAAAAAAGCATGCATGGATGCTTGAAGACAGTTCTCACACAAACAGAAACGAATGGGAGTTGTAAGAATCTTGGAGATTCAGATGGGTGGAAGACAGGAGAAGTGGAAGAATGGAAAAGAGAAAAGAAAGATTCAGACATGGGTGGAAGACAGGAGAAGTAGCAAGCTCTTTTTTTTTTTTTTTTTTTTTTTTTTGGTTGAATGCTCCGGTCTATTGGTGGGGAGCCTCACCTGCTGGAAACCGGGTTCAAAGAAATAAGCCAAATGTCTGCCTGCCAGCATTGATTGCCCTGGAACCCAGGGGATTAACTGAGCAGGATGTAGATATGTGAGAAAAGGGTTAGGGAGGGAGGAAGCCTCTTCGCTCAGCTGCGGGGCGCCTGACTATAATTGGCCGCCTGACCCTCTTCCTCTCCCTGGATGCAGCACTTGAGAGTCTGGGAAGTCTGTTTTTTTTTTCTGAGTTGCTGAGAAGCCATCAGCCAGCACCCCCCGGGGGACACCGGGATCGGGGAAATCAGCCGGGGGTCTCATCGGGAAGGATGGGTCTACGTTAGTCCAGTCATTGAATGCAAGTCTGTAGTCTCTCAAGAGTCCCTGCTCCGCCGCAATAGCCTGGTCCCCTGTCCATTCAACCTTGAGCAATCCAACCCCCCCGCTGCCCTTCCAGCCATTCCATGCAAAATGTGGCAATCACCCTCCTGATATCCCGATCTGTCTGAAAGATGTTTAGTTGAGGTTTGAGGTCACCCCATCTATGTGCCAGCTCTAAGTGAACAAATTCCTTTATTTGTCCAGTCAGCTCGGGCCCCTCTATTGTTTTTTTTTTGCAATCTAAACGCGCCCCCATGCATGGAAAGCATCTCACGAGTCAAACACAAGAATCGAACGTGCGACCTCCCTCTTGGGAGGCAAACACTCAACCAAATGGCTAAGTGGAAAGTTAAGCCCCAAGATGAACACTTAACCCCACCCCAGCACGGATTTCTCTGTGACCCGGTGTACCCAGTTACACACACACTCAACCACAGGTCGTCGACGCAACCGCCACACAACGTTTAACCGCACTGCAGGTTGCTACGCAAGTTGATAACCCCACCCCAGCACGGATTTCTCCGCGACCCGGTGTACCCAGTCACACACACACACTCAACCACAGGTTGTCGACGCAACCACCACACAATGTTTAACCGCACTGCAGGTTGCTNTCTCCGCGACCCGGTGTACCCAGTCACACACACACACTCAACCACAGGTTGTCGACGCAACCACCACACAATGTTTAACCGCACTGCAGGTTGCTACGCAAGTAGATGCAGGGAAAGCATCGCACGAGTCGATCACAAGAATCGAACGCGCGACCTCCCTCTTGGGAGGCAAACGTTCAACCAAACGGCTAAGTGGGGGGAGGCTCCATCTATTGGTGGGGAGCAACACTTGCTAGAAAACGGGTCCAGCGTATGGGGCCCCTCTATTGTTACTGCTTCCAGGATCAGTATGACGACTTTCACCGCCACTCACACACAGACAATCTCAGACATGACCATACATGCATAAGACGAAGGGGAGAGAAGTCCAAACTGTAGACAGATCAAAGTAGGCAACGGAATACAACCATGCACAGATGGGGAAAAGACACACAGTGTTTCTCGCTCTCTGACAAAACTCCCAACAACCAATCACAAGAAGACACCTACGTAGATAACAATAGGATTCACACTGATGATGGGCCAACTCAAACCAATTATCGTTACAGAGTTTGTTACAATATCTCGCCACTCTCAGCACTCCACACACCACTCTCTATCCTACACCCAGTTAGTAGCGCAACCCTTAAATGGCCTCCCAGAGGCTAGCGCCAACCGCCCAGATGGAGAACAGGTGCTGTGATGAAGCCTTCAGTGCCATTGAACAACTCTGACGAAGAAGCTGGCAGCTATGGCTGCCACACCACTGATAGAGCCCTGATAACTTCGGAGGAGAGATGGGCGATAGTGGTCCACCCACGAATCCTCAATGAAGAGCCTCAGTATAGCCCAGCCAGACATAGATACCCTCAAGGGTAGATGCTCCCAGGATGCCCCAGCTATGGCAACCTCCAGAAGGCTGGCTATGGTTGTCGTCCATGAAGAGAGTCTCGGGATGCCGCCTGCAGACAATCACCACCACCAACTTGCTTGGCTCCAAACGTTGCCTCCCGAAAATGAACAGCCAAAAGTCCCTAAACTACGGGCTCCGTCCTATTAATAGACTAACCTCCTTGAAACCTAGAACTACTGGGACCGGTACCGTTCCAGTTTGGCCTGTTCGGCCTGTACCTTATCCGGCTATAAGGCGTAAGACTGTCGCTACAGCCCAAGGCCCGCTGGGCTTGCTGTCCTAGTGATAGTCCGGTACTGCTAGAGGCGGTGAGGGTACTAGAGGAAATTCGGGGTACCACTGGAAATATAATTTTCCCAGATTTACAGATCTTTCCCTCCTGGATTTCCCTCGGGCTGAACTCATGGTTAGTCCCTGACACGAACAAAATTATGAATCTGACCCTAAGACACGACTATACAACCTCGCAGTCAGATCTCGACAGCAAAAATCAGCAAGTCATTGTCGGCTTACCCTCCCGGGGAGCGAGGACCTCCGAGCTAAGGGTGCAAACGAGGAGATCGGCGAGGAAGGTTCCCTTTCTGAGCCGCCTCGTAAGGAAGTACTACAGACTTTGCTGTCTTGAGAATTTCTTTCCTGGTGAACCACCTATCCTCGGTATGAGGCTGGAAACAGAACTTCACAAGATACTGTCGGTCGGGGCCAGTGCCCCACTCATCCTTGATGGACTCCACGTCATATCCTTTGCCAGGGATCAGTGGACCAAACTAGGGGGCCGGTTTGGGAATGCATTAGCTGGGATGAAGGGAAGCAGCTTGGATGCATGGAAGACCGGATAGGTCTGTAGATGCAGTGGGACGTCGATAACGTACGATGGTCCAAAAGGATCGGAGCCCACTGTATCTAACACCTGCCACGGACCCAGGTATCGTGGCAACAGCTTGGGAGAGAGATCCTCTTCCCTCGACAACTCTGAATTGGCTACCCAGACGTAATCGCCAGTACGAATGCGGGAAGGATGTCGGTGGCGATTAGCTTGTTCAACTATGGTCTTTTGAGCCTTGAACAAGTTCGCCCGTGCCCTTTCCACATCGGCTCTGTAGCGTCTGGTAAACTCCGCCGTGCCAGGAGTCAGATCAGACTTAGCCTTATTGATGATGTCATCAAGAGGCTGTCGTGGCTCACGTCTCCAATGCAAACGATATGGATTGAACCCCGTTGAAGAGTGCATAGAGGTATTTTAAACAAGTTGTGCACGAGCCAGGTGGAGATCCAAGTCCTGTTGATCTGGAGCGATGACAGGCCGCGGCAACTGAAACAAGACATGGTTCATCACTTCAGCGTGACCATTGGCTTCGGAATGACGGCCAGAAGTCATGTCCAGTCAGGAGTGTAGGTAGTCCTTGCAGTAGAACTGCCACTCATTGTTGCATAATCGTGGATCTCTATCACTGACTATAGAAGTGGGCGGTCCATGGTGAGTGACCCACCTCTCTGAAAACGCTGCTCTCACAGCGGGGAGCCTAGCTACTTTTGGCAAGGGGATGAACTCTGCGTACTTAGAGAACCTGTCCACACAGACCATTACCTGACGCATGCCACGAGGGGTGGTCTTGCCTAGATCTGTAAAATCTATAGATACAGATTCAGCAGGTCCATCAGGTATGGGCAAGGGTTTGAGCAGTCCCAGAGGAGGTCTACGTTGGACCTTATTTCTCTGGCAGAGCTCACAGGTTTCAATATAGTGCAGCAGATCACTCCTCATCTCCTTCCAGAAGAAGCGATGCGACAAGGCTGCATATGACTTTAGGAACCCAAAGTGACAGCGTGCATCATGGCACTCTGACATCAGCAGAGTCCTCAGTCGCTGGTCCTGGGGAATGCACAAGCACTCCTCACCCTTGCTGTAAATATACAACAAGTTTGAACTCAGGGCATAGCCTGGTTCAGAGTTGGGATCTGGTTGCAGATTCCTGATTATGGGTCCATAAGTCGGGTCCTGAGGCAGTAAACGGGTAATGGTCTGACGAGTCTCCTCTCCAAAGGAGTGAGTGGAGGAGATCAGCGCAAAAGGGTCAGGCCTACGAGAGAGGGTATCTGCTACTTCATTGTAGCAACCCTTCTTATGTTTCAGTTCAAAGTCAAACATGTCAATGAACTGAATGTATCGTGCTAACTTATCGTTTAACTCTCCCTGGGATTTCATCCGCTGTAGTGTAGAATGATCAGAAAAGATCTTGAAGTGCCTTCCCAGGAGAAAGTGCTTCCAATGCTTTAGTGCACAGACAAGAGCATACAACTCTTTCTCGTAGGTAGAGTCCTGAAGCTTCTGTGTCTTGATCTTCTTGCTCATGAACTCTACAGGCCATAGACCATTCCCATCATCTTGCTGAAGAACTGCCCCAATGCCATACTGACTGGCGTCAGTGGTCAGGATAAATGGCAAAGTGGGGTCAGGCAACTTCAGCACTGGTGCACGAGTCAAGGCCTTCTTGAGTCGTGTGAAGGCCAACTGACAGGGGAGGGACCCAAGAAAAGGAGTGCCTTTCTTTGTTATGTTAGTCAGGGGTGCGGCCACCGCAGAAAAGTTCCTCACAAACGTCTTGTAGTAGGAAGCCAAACCCATGAAGGACCTGGCATCCCTCACTGTTTGTAGCTGGGGCCACTCGTGAATAGCAACAATTTTGGCTGCTTCAGGGGCCAGCCCATCTCCAGAAATTACATGACCCAGATAGATGACAGAGGGAACTCCAAAAGAGGACTTCTCTCTGTTGATCTTATACTGGCTGTCACATAACGACTGAAGAACCAGAGCCAGATGCTCCGCATGCTCCCTGGCAGTTCGACTGAATACCAAAATATTATCTAGGTAGACAACCATGAACGTGTCTAGGTAAGGCCTGAAGATGCGGTGCATCTCAGCCTGGAAGGTACCTGGGGCATTGCAAAGTCCAAATGGCATAACCAAATATTTGTAAGTACCATATCTGGTTTTGAAGGCGGTCTTGTGGACATCCTCCTCTGCCATCTCAATCTGGTGATAGCCAGATTTCAGGTCAATTTTGTTGCACACTGTGCAGCCCTGTACCGTATCCAGCAGGTCATCGATCGTAGGAATAGGCTTTGTACTTTTCCTAGTGATCTTATTGAGGCCCCTGTAGTCGATGCACATTCCGAACTCTCCAGTCCCTTTCGGGATGAAGAGCACTGGCGCGCCAAACTTAGATGTGCTCGGTCGTATCCAGCCTTTGCTGGTCAGGGTCTCTAATTGCTTTCTGAGCTCCTCAAGCTTAGATGCGGCCCTTGTGAGGGACCGCTCCAGGTAGTAGCTCGATGTGATGCTTGGTTGGCCGGTTGGGCAAACCAAAGGGCTCATGCATCAAATCAACATACTGATCCACAATCTACTGTACTTCCGGAGGACAGGAAACAGGTGCAGCGTTTGTTTGCTTGACCAAAGCTAAAAACAAACGCTCATGGTCATACCGGCGCGAGAGGGAATAAAACTCTCTCGCTCTCAAGCAGTAGCAAGAGGTCTTTGGGTGGTGTTCAGTAGCCATCTTGCAAGTCTGATACAGTTCAACCTTTTAGGGATCTGCCAATCGATCCTAGGGTTGACTACCCTCAGCCACTACATCGAGAACACGAGATCGAAGGGTAGGTCAGGGAATATGTAGAAGTCCAGACGGTGTCCGACTTCCCCAGCATTGTCGAAGGTAATAGGGATAGACCTTCTCCCTGATGGTGATAGTAGTGGAGTCACCTGCAGCTGCTCAACTTTCATGCCCAGGTGCAATTTCTGGACAGCTCTGGGGGCTCCACAATCCAGCAACCCCTTGATTCTGATGTGATTGATCAGGGGCCGAAGCAGGATGAGGTCAGACTTGATTTTCCTTTGTTCTTTCAGATGAAAGAAAAAGGCAGCAAGTGTCTGCAACTCATGCTCCTCCGGTTCCTGATCTAGGTCAGGATCCTCATAACAAAAGGATGCTGCCCGCACAGCTCCCACCCTCTGCGGTGTCTCAACTGAAGCAGCTGCAGATTCATCTTCCTCAGATGACGGAGGTGCAACACTGGAGGGAACTGCAGTCCCCAGGGTCTGCTTAAACCACCAGTACCTCCGAGCCTGTTTTTACCGACCCTGATTTTCATTGCGCTCCGAGTTTTGCCGAGCCTGGGTCCCACTCCATTTCTTTATGGTACTCTCACGGGAAGGGGAAAAAAAAAAAAAAAAAAAAAAAAGTTGCGGCCGTGAAAACTCACATAACAAGAAAACGAAAGAAAGCTCTAGGTGTGATTGCAGCTGTATACATTCTCGGAAGTGTTAGTGTGAGTGTGCCCTCAGTGAGGGCATCTCAGCCCCGTGGCCAGGTTGTCAGATTCCAAAAACTCAAAAAAAAAAAAAAAAGACAGGAACACGGATTGGGCCGTGAAAATGGCAAGATACATTCCCGTAAGTGCCAGCGTGATCAGGGTTACAATCCTCTGAGGGAACATAGCTCGAGAAGATCACGGATTTAGATTTTTAGATTCCAGAAAAAGAAAACAAGAAAAAAAAAACGGAAACACGGATTCGGCCTTGAAAACGGCTGGATACATGAGGGTTACAATCATCTGAGGAAACACAGCTAGAGCAGGTCACGGATTCCGCCCTGCCTCGTTGGAAGGGGACACATAACAAACAAAAGAGAAATTAAAAAAAAGAAAACAACAAGTTGCAGAATGTGACCATCTTTGTTGTAAGATGCATTCAAGACGGTGAGCACGGCCTCCTAGACTACCCTGCCCGACATCATTGCAGTACAAAGGTCTTTTCTTTTTTCCTTTTCCTTTCGTGCACGGGCAAAATAAAACTACGATTTTTGGGACATTGCCGACCCTGTGTCCGACCCCCCAAAACTTCGGGTACTGGCCAGGACAACGTAATTTCCCAACACTGGCGGAGGTACTGGTGGTTTAAGTTTTTTGATTGACCCGGCCCTGGCATGTAAGGGCAGTCCTTCAAAAAGTGCTGACCCTACACCGCAGGCAGACCCCTCTATTCTTTCTTCTTCTCCAGATTCCTTCCTGGATCTTGAGATCATGCCAGGGGAGAGTGGAGGGATTGAGAGGGTCAGCTGGCATACGGACGTCTTTTGGCAGGTTAGGGCGTCGGGCAGGGGTAGAAGAACGACGTCCCTTATCCTTCCCCTTAGTACTGGTTGAGGCTGTGGTGGGGGAAAACCTTTTCTGCTGCTGCAGAACTCCCAAAACAGCCTGAGTCAGGGTTGCTGCAACATCTGTACCAGCAGCCGACTCAGTCCCAGCTGATGGTACATCAGCTTGGGAATCTGAATCACTGGCTGATCCAGATCCTGCATATGCAAAGGCAGCCTTTCCCTTTCTA
Organism: Chara braunii; assembly: GCA_003427395.1. Classification (NCBI taxonomy): domain Eukaryota; kingdom Viridiplantae; phylum Streptophyta; class Charophyceae; order Charales; family Characeae; genus Chara; species Chara braunii. The sequence continues at coordinate 3,521,729 of BFEA01000069.1, read as the reverse complement.
CCACCACGAGGAAAGGCTCCTTTTCGTCTATCAGAAGAGGGGGCCTGAACATGTAGCTTTGCCTCCATGTCCAGGGCTGCACGGCACTGTATAAAGCAACAACAAACTTCTCAGGCGCTGCCCTGCAGAAGTTCGTTAGCAGGGCATCTGCTGACACGACCAACCCAGGGGTAGAGGTAAGCTGCTCGAACTTTGCAAACAAAGATTGCAGTGACCCGCTGTAACGCTGCTGCCCCAGGCGAGCAATCCTGTCAGCAGCTTTGCAGGCGGGCTCCTTGTCTGCAAAGCGGTCCTCTAGGGCCTGTAGAAGTCCGTCCACCCCCAGCCCAAAAGCCCAATCCTCCAGGCGCTGTTCCTGGCTGCTGAAGGTCGAGGTAGCCCACGTCAATGCGGGCCCCTCCAACAGTCCCAGCACCGTCACAACCTTGATCTGCTCTGCACATATAAAGCCTCTCAAGTAGGCTTTGGTGCCCGCAGTCCAGTCCCCAACGTCCACTTTGGGACCATCGCCCTTGAACTTGTTGGGGGCTGGAATCTTGGGCCCCCTTTGATCACCTGGGGGAGCAGAATCAAGCATTGGGCGCCCTGTGGCTTTTTGGGAGGGAGGTGGTGAAGGGGAAGAATGACGTGAACCAGAGGGAGATGGAGCAAGAGAAGGAGAAGGTTTTACTTTGGGTACAGGAGGCTGAGGAGTGATCAGCTTAGCTGCTGTCAGCTGAGCAGTCAGAGCCTGAATTGTATCCAGTAGCTTTGACTGCTGAGCCGCCAGGTCATCAACTCTGCGCTCAAGACGACCCATGCGATCACCCCGATTGGTGAAATAGGAACTGGTGGCTGTGTTCCAAAACGGCCCACTCTGCCAAGTTCCTGGTCACCTGGGTGCAGCGCTCATCTAACACGGTCTTGGTTAACTGCTCCAACAGATACTCTTTGCCTGAAGCATCTGTTGCAGCCTCCAGTTCGGCTGCCTCCTGTCTCTCGAGTTCTGCAAGCAGCCTGCTCTTGCTGCAGTCTATCCTGTAACTCCTCCTTCCGCTGAGTAGCAGTCAGAGGTGTAGTAGAGGGGGAGGCAGAAGTCTATTGAACTTTTGTCTCCACTTCTACTTCTCCTTGTGGCTGCTGCTGAGCCTCCTGATCCCCCATTTTCCGCTTTCAGATATACACTAGTTAGTGGACAGACAAGGGAGTATGCAGCGATATCCCAATTCCTTCAGACACTTAGAAATCACTTCTATCTCTTGCACAGACGTAGGTGGGTGAATGGGCAACAAACGATTGGGGTTGGAACAGTGTCTCTGGAGGTCAGCGGTCAGATAGACAGACAGTCCAGCAAAACCAGTCACACGATTTCCTTTTACTGACCCCGCATCTTAACTGGAGTTAGTACAAACAATTCCAGTGACCGAGATATATCCTAGAATTCCAGAGCCCACTAGAGAATACAGTGGGAGAGACAGACCAACAAGATGTAGCGATTTAGTCAGTAGCCTTCAATCCTACCACAGACCCAAATTTTGCCACTATTGAATCTGACAGCCATACCCAGAGGGATGTCGATTTACAGTATTCACTGTAATTACTCAAATACCGATAATCTGGTCAAGCGCTTTTGTACAGATGACAACAACAGAATTGCGATTCACTACAGACTGACAAAATTGAATTCTGACGGGCAGAATTTTAGTTGCGATTAACCCTAAATAGCCCGAACTATAAATAGACTCAGCGCAAAATTACAATCCACAGTATCAGTACTTTCCCAGTAGATAATTCACATTCTGAGCATATAGGATTCAGCGCAATACTGTCATGCAGTCCCAAAACAGATTTGAGACAGAAAGAGTCAACAGAGGGGGAGATATGAGAAAGTGAAGATAGGAAGAAGATGGCTATGGCTGTCATGCAGTCTGACGAAACTAAATTTGGACTCTGGCAGACAGATAGACCATCAATTCTAACTATACTGACACTAAATACTTCGCTATACAAAGATTTGTGTGGAACGTACTCACTTTCAGTGTAGTCTTCAGAAGATGATGAAGATCTGGCTATGGAATACAACCATGCACAGATGGGGAAAAGACACACACTGTTTCTCGCTCTCTGACAAAACTCAATCACAAGAAGACACGTGCGAGGATAACAATAGGGTTCACACTGATGATGGGCCAACTCAAACCACTTATCGTTACAGAGTTTGTTACAGTATCTCGCCACTCTCAGCACTCCACACGCCACTCTCTATCCTACACCCAGTTAGTAACGCAACCCTGAAATGGCCTCCCAGAGGCCAGCGCCAACCGCCCACATGGAGAACAGGTGCTGCGATGAAGCCTTCAGCGCCACTGAACAACTCTGACAAAGAAGCTGGCAGCTATGGCTGCCACACCACTGATGGAGCCCTGATAACTCCGGAGGAGAGATGGGCAACAGTGGTCCACCCACGAATACTCAATGAAGAGCCTCAGTATAGCCCAGCCAAACGTAGATACCCTCAGGGGTAGATGCTCCGAGGATGCCCCAGCTATGGCAACCTCCAGAAGGCTGGCTATGGCTGCCGTCCACGGAGAGAGTCTCGGGATGCCGCCTGTAGACAATCACCACCACCAACTTGCTTGGCTCCAAACGCTGCCTTCCGAAAATGAACAGCCAAAAGTCCCTAAACTACTGGCTCCGCCCTATTAATAGAGTAACCTCCTCGAAACCTAGACCTGCTGGGACCGGTACCGTTCCAGTTTGGCCTGTTCGGCCTGGACCCTATCCGGCTATACGGCATAAGACCGTCGCTACAGCCCAAGGCCCGCTGGACCTGCCGTCCTAGTGATAGCCCGGTACTGCTAGAGGCAGTGAGGGTACTAGAGGAAATTTGGGGTACTACTGGAAATATAACTTTCCCAGATTTACAGATCTGTCCCTCCTGGATTTCCCTCAGGCTGAACTCAGGGTTAGTCCCTGACACGAACAAAATTATGAATCTGACCCTAAGACACGACTAGATCTCGGCAGCAGAAATCAGCAAGTCATTGCGGCTGCCACCAGAGTGCCCACAAAACCGACCGTCTAACAGGATTGAACAGATTACACACAAAGGGGATTACACACAGAAATCAGCAAGTTATTGCCGGGCAGTGTCCTGCCAGGCCCACGGCCAGAGAACATCTGGCACCGCCTTTCACCAGATTCGATCCCACCACCGCCATGTGAGCACTGCCACCCGCGTACGTGTACGCCGTGCAACCCAGCTTTGCAGCTTCCGTTGCTACCTGCGTGGTTTGATTCCCTGTTGCCTTGCTGTCGAGCGGCCCGCTGACGTCCCTGCTCTTTACCTTCTTGGTGTGTTGCCTGATTTCCTACGTACCCTCCTGCCATGTAACCCTTGCTGCTTACGCTGCCCTCCACTTGCCTGCCTGCCTTCTGCCTCACTGCATCCCTTGGTGACTGCCAGCCTTGTTGCCTTGTTGCTTGCACCGAGTCCCGCTTGCTGGCTTGTGACTTGCTGCTATTCTTTCTCCCTGCCAGTCTGCTTGGCAAAGTTCAAGTGAGAACGTTATGAAGAACACAGGAAACAAAGAATGGAAAAATCTGTGTGTGTGTGTGTTTGTGTGTGAGAGAGAGAGAGAATACAGGAAACAAAGAATGGAAAAAACTGTGTGTGTGTGTTTGTGTGTGTGTGTGTGAGAGAGAGAGAGAGAGAGAGAGAGAACACAGGAAACAAAGAATGGAAAAAACTATGTGTGTGTGTGTGTGTGTGTGTGTGTGTGTGTGTGTGTGTG
>BFEA01000069.1:3495376-3517843 GCA_003427395.1 Chara braunii | reverse complement strand
TGTGTGTGTGTGTGTGTGTGTGTGTGTGTGTGTGAGAGAGAGAGAGAGAGAGAGAGAGAGAGAGAGAGAGAGAGAGAGAGAGAGAGAGAGATTCAAATGTGACCAGAGCTGTGTCGTTCGGTGGCTCGCATAACCTTCGCTTGAAGGACATTCAGCAAATATCCTTCGACAGGACATGTTCGGATTGTCTGCTGAAGGAGGAACTGTCTCTGAGGTCTGCAGTCACGAAGTAGAAATACGCTCACCTGCGTTCAAAATATCTTGGTGCTTTCTGAGTGCATGGGAAAGACTGACGTAATTTTGCTGTGTCTTAAGCTAGTTTGATTGAATTCCTTGTTCTCTGCAGGTGGTCGGAGCAGTTGGGTTTCAGAATCGGTGCTTGACGATTCCTGACAATGTGGACCCCTCAGTGGCATCCATCATCCAGGACTGCTTTTCACAGTACGTGTGCGAACCCTCTACCATTTCACGGCATATACTCACATCACAGGTTTAGTTTCCTTGCTTCTCCTTCATTCTTTCTTTCTTTCTTTTTTTTTTTGGACCGTTTCTCGATTTATGTGTGTCATCCTTGCGCAGGGGCCATGCTAATCTTCTCTGTATCGTTCCAATTTTAACGGATGTCCCGAAGGACTCTCCTTCATTCTTTCTAAAAGGGTAGCCCTGCGATTTTTTTATGTTCGTCTGATGCTCTGAGGACTCAAATTTCAAACTCATTCAGATCACTTTGCTGAGTCAGACCAGTAAGCTACGATTTCCTGCCTTCTTCCCCTGAATACAACGTACGATCATTATAGCTGTATTCGGGGTATCTTTCAGTCTCAATACAGCTATAATGACCGTACATTGTATTCGGGGGAAAACGGTAGTTAAGATTCTTAAGAACTTAAGAGGGTTAAGAAGTTCTTAAATGCACTGCGTATGTTTTGGCTGCCTGTCTGGTTTTGGCAATGGATTCTTTCCTCCTTCTATTGTTCTTTGTAAAACTATGGCTCCGACATTTTTCTCGTCAGTAGGGTTCTTGTTGAAGTTTAAATGCTTCATTATCATCATTATCATCATAATGCAATCAGACTCAACTCTGGACTTGCTCACAACATGCACACTTGAGAACCGTTGGCAAACCAAACTCTTCCAACTCAGAAACAACAATGAACTTGCTCTTAAACTCTGTTCAGAACAACTGTACAACTTGCGGCTATGGCCGCCGAATACTGTCTCTACCACCAGCCTCACTCTCCCTCAGTCTCACATGTATGCACGTACGAGGATCACCCTGAATGTCCCCACTCAGAACAGCCTCACACACTCTGTACACTTGTCTACACCAACAGCTGGGCGGCTATGGCCACTGTCGTCTTCCTCCTCCTAGCTATGGCCGCCGGTGTCTCCCTCGCTGGTTCGCTATGGTCGATGTCTTCTTCACAGCCCACTTCTACTCCGGGCACCTGCAGACCTCCACGCACAAGATACCAAGGTAGCTCTTCCGCATGGCTCACAGGCGAATGAATGAATGGCTGGACGCTGCCTCTTTATTTATACCTCTTTGGAGGTACCCGGGCCTGCCTCAAAACGTGTGGGCCTGGGCCAAAACGTGTGGCCCAGGGAAGTTTCCAGACGTTTGGCCTTCTGGGCCAAAATGTGTGAAACCCACAGCGTGCTCCAGAACCTTCTCCACGTGCAGCCCTTACCCCTGGTACTTGCTGACTGGACTGGCCTACAGGGACCTACGACCTTCTAGACTATACAGACCTACAGACAGATTCCAGTCCTCAACAGACTTCGTAGAGACTTCTAGAACAGACTTCCTAAGCCTATCGGTAACAGACCTAGCTGCTAATCTACAGACCTAGGGATCAAGTCCTACTGCCCAAACTACAGACTAATCTGGGATGTGAAACAGGTCTAGGGATCGAATCCTACTCAGCACACAGGGTCTATGTACAGGTATAGGATAGGTCTAGGGATCGAATCTCACTTAGCACACGGGATCAATGTACAGGGTTGTGGCACAGGTCTAAGGATCAAATCTCTGTGACTGCAATGTCAGGTCAACTGGGTGAAACCGTTTCAATAATCATAATAGGCTTTTAAAAAAAAACATAATAATCATAATTGAAGTTTTACATCCACGAATTACTTGAGAATACCATCAGGATGTGGATTAATAAGCTGATGTGGTGGTTACCTTGCCTTCCACAGCTGGGGTGACATCTGCAGGGATCTCTCCTGTTTTCCACTCCCTTTAGCATCATCCACTGGTGGGAACAAGCCACTGGTTTAGCCCCTGGTGAATAGCCGACCTGTTGAAAACTGTCGCAAGACAGCCGGTTACAACCGGCATGCGCTAAAGAGGAATTGGTCCATTGATACCTAGCACAAAAAAAAAAAAAACCTCGCAATTCTTTTATCAGTTCCATTTGGTTCTTCGATGTCTCCTTTTTTTTTTCTTTTTTTTTTTTTTGTGTGTGTGTGTGCTTGTGGGTATGTGACTTCTGCGACCTTACTGCAACCTGTAGCATCCAAAGGTGTGCTTTTAAGCAATACTCAAAAGAGCCAGCAGCCAAGTACGGCCAAGAAACAAATGCACAATGTCACGCTTTGGAAGGCCAAAAGCGACGAACAGCAGGGCAAAAGCAGCAAGCCAAAAGGCAGCAAGGCAGAGGCAGTGAGGCAAAAGTGGCAAGGCAAAGGGAAGGAGGCGAGCAAAAGGCAGCGAGCCAAAAAGGCAACAAAAGGCAAAAAGTACCAACACAAGAAACGTTGAGTAACAGAAAAAACACAGAGCGAGAGAAAAACTGATGGTGATACCCCCCCCCCCGCCCCCTCCCCCCCCGGGGCTATCCTGGGGATAGTGCTGTGTGGCATGGCGGCGACTGCCGGAGGAGAGACACCCAAATTGCTGTAACGCCGGGTGAGGACCAGGGGCAGGGAAGCAACCGCGCGCTGCAGTGTAGAGTCTGGCGTTTAGGAGGAAAAGCGCTGTGTGTTTAGAGACCCCGTCTGGGCGGCTTTATTGCTTCCCCTATAGTGGGACTAGGTCCCATGGGGAGTTATGGACAGCTGGAGTTGCTGACTTCCTGCAGGTGTTGCTCCCCACCAATATACAGGAGCAACCGGGGGGCGCACAAGACTCGGAGGACGGTGCTCCTGGGTGAGAGGAGGTAGGGGCAGGTTGAATCTAAGATAGAAAAGGAAAAAGATGAGATTGCCCGCGGTCGGCTTATCTTCACGAATGGTTTTTCTTCGGGTCCCAGAGGGTCCCGTCACAAGCAAAAAATTGGGTAATGCTCCGGCCTCTTTTAGTAGGACTAGGTCCCATAAGGAGATATGGACAGCTGGAGTTGCTGACTTTGCTTTGAGTTAATAATGAATGGAAAAAAAAAAAAAAAAAAAAAAAAACTGATGATGACAGTCGGGTATTCATGTAATTGTGTGGCTTGCTGGTGGAAGAGGAACCGGACCGATGCTCCCCCAGAATAGACGGGGAAAAAAAAACAACCTGATAATGATAGATTGTTTTGTCGGACTTGCACCGACTCATCAGGAACCCCCCGCAATCTGTGGAATCCCCATATTGATGTTGTGAGTCATGGACTCTTTTAACCCCTGTTGAAAGTGGACGGCCTACGGGCAACACCACAAACGAAACATGGGAGAAGGGAAACGACTCAGCGAAGCACCAAGCAATGCTAACGGGGCACCCCAACTACAAAAGGCAAAAGTTAACAACATGGAACAACAATGAAAGCAGACGGGAAGCAAGGCAATAACATAGTCAAGCACATGGCAGCGCTGACACAGCAGCCAAGCTATTGCTTTGCAGGCGCTCGCAAGAGACACGCCGGGAATAATACTGGGTATGTTATACCCGACCTCTATAACAACCTGGGCTTAAAAAAAAAAAAAAAAGAGAGAGACACCTTTTCAACCTACACAAGCAAATTGCACGGAAAGGCAAGGCGCATGTATGTACAGCCGGGCAACACTGAAGCGAAACACAAAGCACTACTGACAAGGCAAACAAACTACACGGAAAACAGACAACCAAAGAACAAACAACAAAAGAAACAGACGTACATAAAACTGATTGTGTGTGTGTGTGTGTGTGTGTGTGTGTGTGTGTGTGTGTGTGTGTGTGTGATGATGTGTGTAAGCACATATTATGGTAGCCTCAGCACAAGGGAAACAACAGCATGACAAACGACGACAATGCAAAAACAACACCCGAAAAAATACAAGTATAAACAGGGCAAAGACTGAAAAAAATAAAACTGATGATGAAAGATTGTTTCGTCGGAGTTGCACCGCCTCATCAGGAGGCTGAACCCTCGACAATCTGAAGGAATCTTTGTATTAGATGGTTTGGGTCATGAACCCTTTGACCCTTGTTGAAGGCAGACTGTCCGCAAGCGGAACATAGCAGCGGGCGACGACCCTGTGGAGCACCAGGCAACACAGTAGAGGCAACACGGCTGCACAACGCCAAAAACGACTGCAACGAAAGACATGGCACGCAGCGCGGAAACACGGAAGGCACGGCCGGCGGATGGGCAGCACGGCAGCGGAGCAGCGAAGCGCAAGGCAACACCGACAACACAGCCACACCACACAGCGAACACAGCGACTTGCAGAGAACCACATGCAAAGCAAGCGGGACAGGCAGCAAGGCGGCGGTGGTGCACAGACGAGGCAGTCCACACATCCAACACGAAGCAAAGCAGCGCATGACCTACTCACATCACGATTAAACCCTGCAAACTGTTGATTCCCACCACCCACTGAGCCAGGGAGTCACTCCGACGAGCATCCGTCATCACCTACAGGCAACACCGACATCCCGAACTGAGCGGCCCCCATAAGAGTGCAGTAGGCACTCCAAACGAGGAACCACCGACTGTTTGGCACTACTTAAGGGTGCTCAGTTGGGTAAAAAAAATGCTCAGACAAAATTAGATGAAGAACAGACAGCAAGAGGGGAAACAAGCAGACATAAAAGTTGATAAAACTGATTTTGTGTGTGTGTGTGTGTGTGTGTGTGTGTGTGTGTGTGTGTGTGTGTGTGTGTGTGTGTGNTGTGTGTGTGTGTGTGTGTGTGTGAGAGAGAGAGAGAGAGAGAGAGAGAGAGAGAGAGAGAGAGAGAGAGAGAGAGAGAGAGAGAGAGAGTTGCATATGGTAGTCCAACTTCATTGTCTATCAAATAGTATCAATTTGATGAGAATTGCTTCAGGTGCATTGGTTTATTTTCGTTGGATCTCATTCTGTGCGGTTTTTGGTTCCTAACATCTCTTTCCTACAATCCACATGGCACAATCCATTTGTTAGAGCTCGTTTGCGAACTGTTGGTTCAGCCGTCATTGACTTTTAATCGTTCTCTCCACTACCCGCTCTCCTCTCCCCCTTCCTGTGGCCTTTTTGCTTCTCAAATTGTCGTGTTCGTGATGCGTAATCCATTTGTGGCAGTGATCCCAAAGACAGGCCATCGTTTAGTGAGTTGCTTGATCTCCTCAAGCCACTCCAGAGACTTACCATCGCATCTTCGGGCAGTGCTCCGGCGGAGTCAGCTGTTCCGTCACAGCAGCAGCCTGTTGAGCAAGAAGCATAATGTCAAACCGATTGCGCTGCTATGTACTATATGAAGAACATCAAGAAGGTTCATACTTCTTGCTTTAATCCCAGACTGTGTGGAGCTGGAGCTGGGCATTTAGGCTCGTCGTCCTCTGGATCTGGGCAAAAGAGTAGCTGAGTGGACATCCAGCTGACCCACAAGAAGATTCACTCAGTTTTACACATGGCGTGAGAATACATCTCCAGCGTGTAATCTGTTATAGTACCAAATGCCCATCACATTGTGTTAATTCATTTGATTGATCGATATGTTCGTTTCCCAGTGTGAGTTGCTCGACGACGCACCGTAACAGAGGTCATCATCAATTCTGCAGGAAGGTGTACGATGGGCCTAGCTGGCAGAGTGTGATGACATGGAGGGCCAACTGCGACAGTGTAAGAGAGATCGAGAAATGTCCGTGCATTCCTATTGTCATGTTGGCATGACGCTTCCCAAGACACACATTTTCGGCAGCTGTGAATTGTATATATATATATATAACTAAACTAGAAGACTTTGAACTCAATTCCGTTTGGCGAGCGGACTCAGACAACATGGAAGATAGCTCCAAGTAGTATTACCGTAATTGGACAGTTATAGAGTTGCGAAGCAGAACAGCTCTCATGGAGCACATATACTATACAGGCTGACTTGCATAGAGAAGATGGCTCAAGGAGCTCAAGGAGTGTAACTGGTCTACTAGAGTAATGAACAGAGATTGGATGGAAAAATCCTCGACAAAGGACTCGCTGTAGCAGGGGTACAAGACCACTGGCCACGCTTCTGAACTTTGGCAAATTTGAGACCATTTCATCGGTTGCCGCTAAATGAATTTGCTCACTTCATCTCTCTACAGATGGGCCGCTACATGAATTTGCTCACTTATCTCTCTACAGATGGCCCAAGGAGCTCAAGGAGTGTACTAGTTGGACTATCGTCTTCCCCGGGATAGAACAATGCCTGTATTTGGGGAAACTTCCAGTCTACTAGTAGATACAGCGTACATTCTATTTGGGGAAGACGATAGTAGAGTTATAAACAGAAGTGGATGGGAACAATCCTCGACAAGAGACTAGTTGTCGCAGGGGTAAAACAACGAATTGCCGCGCTTCTCAACTTCGGCACTTTTGAGAGCATTTCATTGCAATGGTTGTTTGGTACATGAATTGGACCACTTCTTACCTCTACAGATGATGCCTCAAGGAGCTAAAGGAGTGTTATTCAACTAGTATCGCAGTGTAAGTGTAATGAACCGAAGTGGATTGCACAGTCGTCGACAAGAGACAAGTTGTCGCAGTGGTATAAGACCCCAATGGCTGCACGTCTCGACTTCGGGACATGTGAGTGTTTCATTGGTTGCTGCTACACGAATTTGATCTCTTCACGTCAGAATCTGTACAGCAGAGCTCTTGCATGTTGTGTGTGCGACATCATCTATCTTCGAAACGTGAGGCATATTGTCCAAATCGAAAGAAGAATTGCTCGCCGTGGTCATCAACAACGTCAAGCTATGGGACTTGGTATAAACGTATACATTGTTGCACCTAACGGGTCTGGGAAACGGCAAGTTACCCATGTGCGAACTTTTAAGTGTGGTCCTGGCAGAAGAGAGAGCAAAGCTAAAGGCCAGGGACCAACTAATTCAACGGAGTGCAACTACCAGACACTCACTGCCTTCTTAGGTTTTTTTTTTTTTTTTTTTTTTTTTTTTTTTCCCTCATGTCTAGGGGACTCATGGTCCTGGCTCCTTTCTATTCCATTTTGTAATTTTCTCCCCGTGGGCCAGGCTTGTCTCTGTTCCTACCTGACAATCATCGGGGCAGATTGGATCCATCAGATTGTATGTGATTGCTGTGGGACGGTCAGATCGCCTGGCATTGCTTTGGAACCATCGGGTCCCATGTCATTGTCGTGGAACCATCTGATTGCTGTGGGACCATCTGATTGATGTGGGACCGTCGGATCCCATGTTGTTTTTTGTGTGGGACCATCGGATCCCATGTCATTGTCGTGGGACCGTCGGATCCCATGTCATTGCTGTTGGACCGTTGGATCCCATGGCATTGCTGTGGGACCATCGGATTCTATGTGATTGCTGTGGAACGGTCGGATCCCATGTCATTGCTGTGGAGCCGTCGGATCCCATGGCATTGCAGCTGTGGGGCCTTCTGACTCTATGGCATTGCTGCCGCAGATTTTGATGGCGCCACTGCGAAATCTTTTGCAAGAGTCGTCATTGTTTTACTCCACTGCATGGGCTCTGCCCGGGAGCACCAATTGCTCTTGCAGTGTGATCCAGAAGATATTCTTTTTGACCAAATAGTATGTGGATGGAGATGGATATTGCCTAGACTGTTAGAAAGTCTTGCGTCTTGTTGCAAAGATCTGGCTGTGACAGTTTCTCAACCAGTTCAGAAATTGAACCTTGAGGGGGAAAAGGTGATGGAAAGGAAGGCAAAGGAAAAAGCTGCAGTGGACTAGATGAGAGGAGGAGGAGGGAGGCAGGGACAAGGATGAAATTGTGAACAATGCAGACAGGAAATGGGTGGAAACTGAGAATTGCCAAGAAGGGTTTCACTGTTGAAGGACTAATGAAAGATTGGAAGGAGGGACAAATGTAGAATTGGAGAACGAGTGGCGAGGANGTAGCCAAGGGGAGTTTGAAGGATCTAGCAAGAAACAGTGAGAAATATGTGAAGAAGGATAAGGGAAAATTGAAGGCAGATTCAAAGTTGTAGCGGAGCAGTGGATGAGCTGGGGGAAGGCGGGCTGAAAGGAAGGATCGAGAGGGGGGACTCAGTAGCCAAGGGGAGTTTGAAGGATCTAGCAAGAAACAGTGAGAAATATGTGAAGAAGGATAAGGGAAAATTGAAGGCAGATTCAAAGTTGTAGCGNGTAGCCAAGGGGAGTTTGAAGGATCTAGCAAGAAACAGTGAGAAATATGTGAAGAAGGATAAGGGAAAATTGAAGGCAGATTCAAAGTTGTAGCGACAAAGAGTGAGAAAGATGTGAAAAGGAAGTAGTGAAAGAGCTGGGAAGAGGTGCCGGCAGGTTTTCCTTTCCTGGTAAGTCACCCCTTCGGTGAAGAACCAGGAAAAATGGAGAAAGTGCAAGGATGACCAAGAGGGTTGTTGCAGAATGGGCCAGGAGGATTGGAGGAGGACTATTGGCGATAGCAAGGAAGTCGTTAACGATACAGACACTGGGTTAGTGGATAAGAAGAGTGAGGAAGAGAGGGTATGATGAGGACGAGCAGAGAAGAGTCTGAGGCAAGGGAAAACACGCAGGCATCCAGTACGAACTTCGAGGGAAGTGATCAGCCACTCTGACAGTGTATGGACTAAGGATGAAGTAACTGCAGCAAAGTAACAATTGTTGTTCTCTGTGGAAAAGAGCAGATTCAGTCCTCAGGAATGCTTATTGTGGGTGGCATGGCGTTCTCGCCATTCTTTCTTGCAGAGGTCCACAGCGGAAGACAACGCCTCTACTAGTACATGGGGTCCGATCTCCGCATTCTTTCAGGTCAAGGACACGGGTTCAAAGCCCTGTGCATCTACTAGTATGTCCATGCGGTGGGTATAGTGCCTTTCTCGATTCTCATTGTGAGGAGGTTACACACGTGTATGGGGTTTGATGGGACACGCCAGCACGTTTACTACTATACTATATTTTAGTCAGTGGCACACGTTTCTCCACATTTTTGGCAAAGCTGAACGAGTATCTTGATTTGAACCCATGTTTTTGACTTGATAGACAGTGCATTAATTGTGCTCCTCATGAATGCTTGTGGTATGCGGCATACCTTTCTCCTCATTCTTTCAAGCTATGTTCTTATAACATGGCGTTTGACGGACGATTGCTTGTTTACTACTCATCTATGCTTGTGGTTGGTGGAACGCCTTTTCCACACTCGCTGTGACAAACGATTTTTCCGCACTCATTGTGACGAAACGGCTTTTCCGTACTCATTCTGACCATGTTACAGAGATGGATGTATTGTAATCAATGGAAGATTAACTCATTTGCTTCTGCTCATACATGCTTCTGGTAGGTGGCACACATTTCTCTGCACTCTGTGGCAGAGTTGCATGGGTGTATGGAGTTCGACGGGAGATAGCTCATTTACTATTACTCCAATGTTCTCACAAATACTTACGGTGAGTGGCACGTCTTTCCCCTGACTCATCAGAAGATTTGAATGACATCAGTAGATGATGAACAAGACATTTGGTATCAATTATACGTCGTGCACAGTGATTCGAACCCGTGCCCTCGACCTGAAAGACATTTGGCATCAATTATATGTCATGCACAGGGATTTGAAGTTCAACCCATGTCTTCGATGTGAAAGACACATTCGGTATCACTGTTTACTCTTGAACGACATTTGGTATCAGTATATATGTCATGTCATGCACATGGATTTGAGCATGTGTCTTCGGTGACGTTTGATCACTATTTTCTCAGACTTGCAGTCATTTGCTCCAGTGCGAACACGGAATAGAGGTCCATAGGTCCGCGAATCACTTGTCTATAGGACGGACGAAAAAGCAGTAATGGCATAGATCATTTGCCCCCCCTTTTGCTCTGGGCTTTTTCAGTGACCGTCTTCTGTTCCTTTTTTTCATGACCTTCCCACACGGTGCGAGATTTTCTTTTTCTTTCGTGAAATTGGTGTTTGTCTCCATGATTTTTTGGATGTAGCGGCTGTACGTTTCCCAAAAGCATTCATGTAACGATGCCAGACGTCAGCGTCGAGAGCTTTGCAGATTAGTATCATGGTAACTTGTCAATGATCAAGCTTGCCATCCCTCATCGAAATTGCACAAGGACATCCCTCGTGTCCTTCTTTCTCTCTCCCTTTTCCGGTAGTTGGAGTTACGACAATCTAGTCATGGTGTGAAGATCCCCAGGCCCGTGTGCACAGGATTGCTGGGCAGCCGAATGATGGCTTGTAAGGCACTTTTCTCCCCACATTCAAGCTCTGGCAGCTCACAAATTCTACTTGCAGTCCGTATGTAAAAACATGATGGATTTTCTTTGCCTCCTTTGCAACATCTGTGGAATGCTTTTCTTACTGTGGTATCGACGGTGCAATCAGTGTTGTCGTAATGCCGGGAGAGAGAGAGGCAGAGAGAGAGAGAGAGAGAGAGAGAGAGAGAGAGAGAGAGAGAGAGAGAGAGAGAGATTCCAGAAGGCTTAGCGTGAGGATGAATTTCTTTGCATCCTTTTCCATGTCTCAGGATTGCAGATTATATGGACTACAGGGTTTCGTACTAAACTCGTGGCAGGTGACCTCGTGGGTTGCGGAATTGTCTGCCAGGAGCCTGAAAAGTTCTGGCTTTGCTTCTGGCAGAAATTCCCGTTTCTGCATCTCTGGATTGCAGAGCTTAATAGTTATCGGTACTGTGTTAATGGCAGATTATCAACTTCCTTTTTGGCGGAGTGTCTCCTTTGCCAGGAGCTTGAAGGAGTGTTTTCAGTGTTTCAGTCAGTGTTTCAGTGTTTCAGTGTTTCAGTGTTTCAGTGTGTCACTGACTCAGTGGCATTTGGAAGATGTTATAGTTGCCGTTCTGTTGGCATTCGGATCGGAACATGCTCCTGTCGTTGTGTTCTGGTTGCACACCTACCGTCTTCACCCGAATAAAACGCCCCGTAGTTATCGCTGCGTTTGGACTGAAAGTTGTGCCAAATGCAGCTATAATGGCTGGGCGTTCTGTTCGGGTGAAGACGGTATTGTTCTGATTCATTCAATTTCAGTCTGAACTCGACAATGTGTGTTCTGAGTACCATACCATAGGCGCATTCCTGAGCTCTGCGCTTTTTTCCGCTGAATCGCATGTTTTTTTACCACACTGCATGTGTTGTCAACAGACTGTGCGATCTCCTCTCAGACTGTATCATGGAGCATAATTAAGTTATAGGAAGGAAAAAAGGGAGAGGGGAAAGAGAGGGGAGGAGAAGAGGAAGGGAAGAGAAGAAGAGAGAAGAGGGAAGTAATGAAATGAGTAGGGAAAAGAAAAGTTATAGGAAGAAAGAACATACCTCTCGGAATGCACTGCTTTGGAAATCTTCACGCGTCTGAGGTCATGAGGATTTTGCAGCTGAACTGACATCGCTTTTCAATCACGATCCACAGGTGGGGGAGTACCGTTTAGTACCTGATGGCTGACCACCTCATACACTGGGTTGGGTTAGCTGAACCTGGACCTGGTCCGTTCTTTGGCTGATCGGTTTGAACCATTGGTTTGCTACTTGGCTGAGTAGCTTCTTGGGTGCTTGGTTTGTCGGCTCCATGTTTTTTTTTTATGACAGCTTAAAGTTTTGGCTTCTTTTTGTGTTTTTTTTTGGTCTGACGGACCACAGACCTGTCAGTGATTGGAATAGACACACCACTGCACTTAACTTGAATGCCAGCCAAAAGGCTGAGAAATGTCTTCAATCCTAGATCATTGGACTTTCTAGAACTCGTCGGACTCCAAGGAAAGGGCAAGGCCATCGAAATTAGTAACGTCTCCCCTGAGCCTGCAGAATCTCCAATGCATTCGACCATCACAGCAGAGAGCGATATCATCATTCGTTTCATATATGCTCTGAAAGGGAGGCTCAAGGCCAGAGAATGCTTCCGCCTTTTTAGGTTTTTAGCCCCTTGGGAATCAGGCGTCTAGCTAAGGGCCGCAGCTGTGTAATGCGAAATCTTAGTTGACAATGTGCCCGGCGCCGGTTTGAGCTTGAGTTACCTATTTTCCTGCATAGTACTTGACCTTCATTGGAAACTGGTTCAAGCCTCTGGACTCTCTGGACTTCCAGGCTGCACTGGGCCTGCCCTCGGCTCGGCCTGCATGCGATACAGGGCCAGCTGCACAAGCCATTCAGCATTCGTGGAGGTGGATCGGTGAGGTTGGCTTCTCTTTGAAGACTTTTCATTGGTTGTTGTTGGGTTTTGATTGGCTTGGTGGTTGGTTCAGGCGTCGGTTTAGTTTCGTTTGCGTTCATGTTTTCATATGGTGCGCGTTTGATCGGACTGGTAATAGTTCGGGTTGGTTTTGTTTTCATTTGGTTTGGGTTTGGTTCAGGCGTAATTGGAGTAGGTTCGGTTTGGGTTCAGGTTTCATCTGGAGGGTTCGATCCGGTAGAGTTCGGGTTTGTTCCGCTTCCATTTGGTTTGGTTTGGGTTTGGGTTTAGGGTTTACTACGCCTAAGTTGGATCGGGTTGGGTCGTTTTGGTTTAGTTCAAGGCGTGTTTCGGATTTAATTTCGTTCTGTAACTTCTGTTCGATTTTACTTCAATTTGGCGAAGGGCCTAGTAGTTGAGATTGTGGCGTTCTTCGGGGTTTGTTATGTTTTGTTTTGGTTTAATCTGGTTTGACATCGTCTCCAAAGGTCAGCGGTTGGAATCCATTTGTGCACGGAGAAGGTCATAGGCCCAGAGGTACAGATCCTTAACTTGCTTTGTCTGTCTGCTTGTTCGTATCGTCGTCCAGTTCACTGTTACTACAGTGCTCAATGACATCTTCTCGATCAGAGACGGTAAGATTTTTTTTCGTTCAGACAAACATCAGAACCTCAAAAGTCGCTCCTGCGGAAGCTCTTTTTTGCATCGTTTTTTTTCTTTTTCCCCAAACATTCTTCTTCTTCCGATGGGCCAAGTCGAAACCCGATTGTCACCGTGACGGCTGTCCACCTTCTGCAAGACTCGAGATCATACAACGTCTTCTCACGGACTGAAATAGAAACAGATGGTTGTGGCTGCGTTCTCTCCACGAGGGCCAGGTTATCGAGTATTAAGCCGTCGATTGCTGCCTGCAACCCATGAATGTCTTCACACATCGCCTGACAGTGTTGTGTTTAGGGTTAAAGGGTTCAGTGTTCCATATTGATGGTTCTGGTCGACCGTTTCATTCTGCGAGCCATTCACTAGCTTAACAACAACAACCAGATATCGATTTCTGAAACCACTTCCACCGGGCTCAAGGGTTTAGGCTCATCAGAGATTAGCTTTTACAGGTCAGGGTCAGTCCATGGATCAAGTCAATGGACCACTGGCAGGTGTGGGATCTGTTCTTTAGAATGTACTTTACCAGGTTTACCCTTGGGTACGCGAACCCAATTGCCACTTCTAAGCAGCTTTACCTGGGGGAGTTTTATGCTTTCAAGAAATCCAAAGCATTGTGAAACTCGTCTCCTTCGTAAATCACTCAGTTGGTTGCATACGCAAATCCAATTCACCACTTCGAAGCCATCTTTTTCTTTTTTTAAACATAAGATCCATGCCCCATCTGTTCAGCGCCAGTTCTGCTGTTTATCACCAGCAAGCGAAAGGTTGGCGTCAGATAAAGCAAGAGAGAGAGAACAAGAAGGAAAGACAACTGCAGGTAGACGACTCCACTTCTAAGCAGTCTTTGCCTGACAGACACTGACAGACAAATGTGTTGTATGAAGTGGGGAGTGTGAGTTCCGCTGGGGGGAGCCTGTGCCAGTTCCACTGGGGGGAGCCTGTGCCAGTTCCGCTGCGGGGAGTGCCAGTTCCGCTGTTTCATGCTTTGATAACTAAATTAAATCTCCTTCGCTAGCATCACACTCACCGTGACTGACAGACAAATGCGCTGTTTGAACTTTGAAGATGAATATTGCATATTGCATGGTTTCAACTTCCAACCATTTCGCAGTAAATTTGTGAGATTTGAGAGATTTGAAAGATTTGCCCAGAACAAAATTATTATGCACTCTGTTGAGGGGCAAATGTGTTGTACGAACCAGTCCATCCTTACTTTATTTAAGTTTATTCTACTTGAAGCGGCAATGAATATTGAAGGCAACTCCAACGACTCGTATTCAAAGGTTCAAGCGCATCGCATCAATTGGCTGTCACTGCTGGTGGGATTGACCCCGACAGGCCTCACTCTCACCCAAACCCAACATGATTCAATTTGCTGAAAGAGGGGGTGGTTCGTTGCCCGCTTCCCAAGCAGAAGCTCAGGATTTCAAAACCCTGAGTGGAATTCATGTGTGGCTATGTGCATCAAGTGTTTAGTTCAAGGAAAAGGAGAATGGAATTTGCTATTGACAAACTGTCTCTGGAATGAAATTTGCTACTGACTCTGAGTTTTCTGTCGCAAACTGTCTCTGTACAGGCCCTCCCTCTATGAATTCTATGGAAATATCGGTAATTAATCCTTATGCGCGTACGACTTCGAATGTAGTATGTGTTTGGGAGGCCACGTACAGGTCCCGGGTTCCCATGCTCTGGGCAGCTGGGGGGAGTGACAGGTCCCGGGTTCCCTTTCTCCAGGCATCTGGGGGCAGTGTGAATGAGGGCCTTTCAAATTCGAACGGGGCCTTTTTGCTGCCACGGACACTTTGCACCGTGACTGCATCTGTAATTGTTTGTGCTAGCAGAAGCGCTTCTGCTGCAGCAGAAGATGGGGAACGTCTGCACTTGTGCTGCATCACTACCGTCGTTTCCCGAACGCAATGCACCATAACTATGGGTGTACCTTCCTGAAAAGATGGCTTGTATACATTCATTATCAGAGTGCATTATGCTCTAGGGAAGATGGTAGTTGTACTGCTGCTGCAACAGTCTGAGTTCTACAGCAGGACAAACTTAAGTATGCCTGCTGCAGCATGAGTAGTCATGTTTCCACAGAAGTAGGTAGTTCTGCCGCCGTGTTACAACTACTTTGCAGCAGCAGACTCACGTTGTGCTGCAGCACAGAAAAGTATGCTTCAGCAGAAGCAGTTCTGCAGCAGCATAAGTGCTCTTCTTCAGCAGACAACTTTTTTTTTTTAATTGATACATTTTGCAATTTATGTGTCATCGTGCACAGGAGCCATGCTGATCGTCTTAGTATTGTTCCAATTTTAATGTACGTCTTGAAGGACACCAGCTGAACCACCATCATGCCTAGACCGCGGACCAACACTCATTGTTTATGGCATCATGGACTTTCAGGGTAGTTCTTTGAGCTAATCGTTTTGTTTTGATTGCAATATCAACAGTTACTCCACCTGCGAGGATATGGGTCCTCGGCAGGCCTAAGGGGCCCCCTTCAGCATATGTGCCCGCCCTAAGTGAAGGCGGGCCTAACAAATCACGAGAGGCCCTTGGCTGTCAATTTCGCATTTGGGGTCCAGGCAGTTTCGTCGCGCCAGTTGGTTGAAGGGAAACATAGGCCTAGCAGCGTGGAAATTCCCAGGCCTTCTAGGCCTTTCCGAAAGCACAGGCCCTGGGCGAGATTCGCAGCCTCATACACAGACAGTTGGGAGGCCCAACCGAATGAGGCCCAGTAGCTGCACTAGAGGCGCAGCATCCTGGGGCCTACCGGAAGCTTCTGGGCCCAGGCCAGTCAAGCCAGGCTGCCAAATGAGGCAGGCTCTTTCCATATAGGAAAGAGCTCGCTGCCTGGCCAGTCATTCGGGCACTTGCATGCTGGCGGCAGTGCTGCTGGAGCTGAAGCTCGTGGGCTGCTGCTAGCGCTGAGCGGCGAGGTGCAGGCACGTGCGGTCGTGCAGGGAGCAGGGCGCTGCTGAGGGCAGCGCCGTAGCGCACCCTCCATAGCTGGCAGGGCTTGGATGTACAGTGAGGCACAGGGGTGGTCTTCGGGTGTACAACAAAGGGGGACGTGGGAGAGAGTCAAGGGGGAGAGAGAAGGATGATGATGATGATGATGTGAGGGCACATACCTGGTATTGGCGATGGTTCTGCATGGGCGACATCTTCAAGTACTTCAGGTGCTGCTGACGTCAACAGTTGCATTGTCAATTAGTAGGCCAGTAGTAGCTGTGCAGGGAGTAGGCTGGGCGTCGAGCGCCAAGTAGGGAGATAGAGACTGGATACATATGTTGGTGGTGGCGAGAGCAAGCTCTCATTGACATTGACTTTCAGTGCTACGATTCTCCATTGGTGTAATATTGGTGCAATGCTGTTTCCTGAACACTGTGTTACGATTTGGCTTTCAATGTGATTGTGCAATCTGAATATTATCATCTCGCTTCTGTTTATTTTCGTTGCAATTTGGTATCAGAGCTGGTTCGAACTGCGCTCATTGGTTCTTTGCAATAGTTGTTCGGTGCTTCGCATGAGGTGTGGGGCAGTGATAAGGCTTGGGCGTTGACCGTAAGGCGGCCCAGGGTCGTGTGGGCACGCCAGGAAGCTATGTGGTGACATTAGGGCTGTACGCTGGATGATGAGAGCTCGCTGATGTGGCATTTCTTCTGTTGGTTGTGCCGAGGCAAAGACCGGTCATCATAAATGCACATCAGGTTGCCGGTGAGAAATCTGCGGTTGGGGGCAGCATTATGAGGTACGTTGCTCCCTTCCTTATCTACCCTCTTCATTGCTTCTTACCGTGAGGAAGTGAGTCTTGTCTTGAGAGTCCTCTCAATGTGAGGTGTCGCGAGCGCTCATCATTGAGAGTCGATATTCTTCCTGGGCAGCAAGCTGGTGGGAGACGGGCGATGCCTCTGAAGGGCCTTGGACGAAGCACTCGGGTCACGGTCACCATGCCAACCCGCTGGGACTAGTACACGCATGTTTTGCCGCAAGTCCTTGGTTCTGCTGCTGCGCAATAGAGGTCATGCAGGGCATGCCAGCCCTTTGAACAGACGCTTACCAGACCGTCTTTAAATATTTCTGGCGGGGACTCGGTGTTGATTCTGGCTGTGATCGTCGACGTTAAATAATTCCTGAGGAGTTACGGGGGATCTCCTTAAATGCCTCCTGATCAGCCAGATCAAACCAGGTGTAAGGCTCGTTGCATGCGAGGATAAATAATGTGCAGGGGCTGGCAAGTTCGGCGTTGACTTAGGGGTGGGCCGGATTGCACACCTTTAGACACACTGCTCAACCAGATGCTCAAGGTGTTGACACAAAGTGACAACTCAAGAAGGATACAGGGAGAGGGGGGATTCCGGTAACTGTTCGCGATGGTAATAATTTGATAAACTGCCATTCAGCATACATCTCTGCAAGGAGCATTATTTTTATTTTTGATTATTTAGTTGTTACTGACTTGACTAACAACTGTCAAACAGCTGCAGATAGAGTAATATATTATTTGTTGCCATGCCATCTGTATCAGAGTAATCTAAAAATAGATTTAATATTCCCTGCAGGATCTGACATTGGTTGACACCTAACCACCTAACTGTTTATGTCCAGGCCGATCGAAGTTAGCGATGTATCATAATCGGTTGTGTCATGCTGAGGTAGGATTCAGTGTGGATTCTAGTTTAGATCACACACACTATAGCTCATGAGTGATGCAAGCACTAGTGAGGAGTTGTTAGTGGATGACCGTAGGACTACTCGTAGTACTACTCTCAGTCCACCTTTGACTTCCCTAGAGTTAGGTTTAGGAGACGAGAGGAGACTGCGGAGAGAGGCTAGAGAGAGAACAGCGGCAAGAAGAGCGAGGGTCGCTGAGGATAGTGCCAGGTCTAAGATTTCAGCTAGCACCGGTGCGACCATGGCTACTTCCTCTATTATGTCGCATGCCTCTTCACAGGCCACTTCGTCATGAGTTAGTCAGAGTGGTTCTCGGGTTTCCATTAGCCAGAGTGCTGGCTTGCAAGTCAGCCAGCAGGCTCAACCCACGCCAGAGGATTATGAGATCCTCCAAGCGGAAGAACTTCAGGATGAACTACAACGGCAATTTGATGAGGCAGCAGAGAGAAGAAGAAGAGCAATTATGAGAAAAGTTAGACTAGGTAATAGATTGCAGGAGCTAAGCAGATTAGAAGCATTAGATGAGTCAACACTTGACCCTGCGATGTGATCGCTGTGTAACTCGCTCCTTTGTGTAGCGGAGGCGCAGGTAGTTCAGCAGGAGGTGTTGGCTGAACTAGTGGCAGACCAGAAACGAATTTTGGCTGCACTACAGGTTCCTCGTCCAGTGATGAGGCAACCTTCGTTGTAGCTCCCCCTTAGGGTGCGGGTCCATCAGTGATGTCGTCGCCAGTAGGACCTTCATTCTCACCTTTGTTTGGCATGCCCCCTCCAGGTGATTATGTGGCGACTAGTGGTCCGGTCCTTTGAGTCTCAACCATACCATCGACGACAGTGGTTACTACAGTCCCACTGTCAAGCTAGGCCCACGTTAGTGTGCAGCAACCTGTTTCGGTGGCTCCCCTGGGCCAATGCAGCCTATGCAGTGGATGCCCAAAATACCCTTGCTGAGTCCTAAGCCCTTCTCCGGCGACAGGGAGAAGGATGAGGACTTGGACACCTAGGTAAGGACGGTGCCTACCTATGTGAGGCACAAGCTTACCAGGCTGGAGCAAGACGTTGTAGTGGCTGCCTCCTTTCTAGAGGGGTCAGCAGCCCGCTGGTTGAATGGCCTAGTGCAGTAGCAGGGCTACGGTCAGAACTTCGATGCCTTGGCCCAGGCCCAGACATTGGAAGAGTTCGTACGGTCCGTGTACAATAGGTGGCATGACCCTCAAGGGGTCCAAAAGGCCACAGACGCGATCAACAATCTTTGTGTTAGAAGGTACAAGAATGTTAGAGAGCTTACGGATACCGTAGAACGTCTGCTCGTAGTACCTGGTGTGCGCTATGACCAGTAGGTACTCCTTACGAATTACCTTAGATGCCTGCCTTCAGAGGTTAGGACAAAGCTCGTAGACGAGGCCTATGTCGAACAACACAACTTCGATTCATTCAGCAAGAAGGCCTTAGACGTAGAGGCAAAATTGGGATCTGCGTATCAAAGTCAGGGGGATGGTAGGAAGAAGAGACTACCCCAGGACTAGAAGAAGAAAGGTCAACTAATGCTCGTTGACCACGATGGTCAGGCGACATAAATTGACGACTTCCCAGACCTTGGGGAGGAGGCAGAGCACGATGGGGCCAGCGAGACCACAAGCAGAATCGCGAGGAGGGCATGTATCTAGTTTTTGTTTCTGAGAAAGGGGAGGCCGTTAAAACACCCCAGAGATAGAATCAGTCGTCGCATAATATTCCGACCTTTTTTAGGAGCCCACAGGCATGGTAGAGAGGGAGGTGGTCCATGCAATAGAGGTTGTCCCAGGTAGTAAGGTACCTAGAGGACGAATCTATAGGATGTCTCCTGCGGAGTTGGATGAGCTCCGCCACCAGCTCAAGGAGCTCACAAAAAAGGGATGGATTCGGCCTAGTACCTCCCCTTACGGTGCGCCAGTCTTATTTGTCCCAAAGAAGGGAGGTACCTTGAGGATGTGCATTGACTATAGGGGTCTCAATTCCATCACCGTAAAGAACGCGGAGCCCCTACCCCGCATCGATGACCTTTTGGATAGAGTGCAGGGATGTCGGTACTTCACCAAGATAAATTTGAAGTCCAGATACCATCAAATTGCCATTAGACCTGAGGATCAGCACAAAATCGCATTTTAGACCAGGTACGGTCTGTACGAGTTTGTGGTGATGCCCTTTGGCCTATGCAATGCACCTGGTACATTCCGGCACGTGATAAACAAGATATTTCATGATTACTTAGACAAGTTTATCGTCGTGTACCTCGACGATATTCTTATCTTTAGTAAAACTGTAGAGGAGCACGCTGAGTACTTGAAAATAGTGCTAGGTCTCCTAAGACAGGACCAGTACAAGGTTAACTTGGAGAAATGCGAGTTTGGTCGCACCAAGATCTTGTACTTGGGTCATGAAATCTCAGTGGATGGATTGAGGTCGGATGATGCTAAGGTAACTCGACTGGACACCCCGTGGGAGTGGACTGAAAAGTGTGAAGCGGCCTTCAGGAAATTGAAGTATGCCCTAACACACTACGAGGTTCTTAAACTTTCGGATCCTGATAAGCCATTTGTAGTGACCACAGACGCTAGCCAATATGGCATAGGCGCGGTCCTTGCGCAAAAGGAGGGGACCAAGTTGAGACCTATCGAGTACATTACCTCTCGGCTTATATTACCGAGTACATTACCTTTCGGATCCTGCTTCGGCTTATATTAAGCCAAGTCAGGATGACTGGGACGTGAAGTTACCTCTCGTCGCCAGCCTGTACAACAATGTTGTGCAGAGTACTACCGGTACGACTCCCAACCAGTTGGATCTTGGTTGGAAGCCCAGAAGTGCACTTGACTTTTTGCTACCAGAAAGGCAACCCACTGCAACACCTGACAGCATAGAGTTTGCTGTCAAGTATGAACAAATGCTGCAGCAGGCTGTTGAACATATTAGGAAGTCTCAAGATGCTATGATCGCATCTGAGAATAAACATAGACGGCCCTCTAACTTTCAGGTAGGTGATAGAGTCTAGGTAAAGTCATATGAATTGGGTCAGGAGATGGGGATTTCACGAAAACTGATGCAACAGTACTTTGGGCCCTGGGAGATCTTAGACATTGTAAGGGATCAACCGGATGGACCTTCATACGGGATTCGCATTCCTCCACACTTCCGTACTTACCCTGTTTTCCATGCATCCAAGCTGGCACCTTTCGCTACCACATATCAGTTTCCCTCCAGAGATCAATGCTGCCCCCAACCATGGATGGCGAAGTGGACATAGACCAGATCGTGGAGCATCGTCCGATGCCAGTTCCTCGACCACCGGGCAGAGGCCGCCCTCCTAAGCCAAAAATGCAGTACCGGGACAGATTCAGACATCATTTGGACCCCAGCGAAGATCGGTGGTTCACCAGAGAAGAACTCATGAGAACTACACCTCATGTCATTGCAGGCTATGAAAGAGATCTTAAAGGGAAGATGCCTGCGATTAGAAAACTTCCCAGAGGACTATCGAAGTACAGGAGGAGGGAATGCGAGGATATGGGTCCTCGGCAGGCCTAAGTGGCCCCCTTCACCATATGTTCCCGCCCTAAGTGAAGGCGGGCCTAACAAATCACGAGAGGCCCTTGGCTGTCAATTTCGCATTTGGGGTCCAGGCAGTTTCGTCGCGCCAGTTGTTGAAGGGAAACATAGGCCGAGCAGCGTGGAAATTCCTAGGCCTTCTAGGCCTTTCCGAAAGCACAGGCCCTGGGCAAGATTCGCAGCCTCATACACAGACAGTTGGGAGGCCCAACAGAACGAGGCCCAATAGCTGCACTAGAGGCGCAGCATCCTGGGGCCTAGCGGAAGCTTCTGGGCCCAGGCCAGTCCAGCCAGGCTGCCGAATGAGGCAGGCTCTTTCCATATAGGAAAGAGCTCGCTGCCTGGCCAGTCATTCGGGCGCTCGCATGCTGGCGGCAGTGCTGCTGCCTATGGATTCAGCGGCAGTACAAGGGGTTACCCCATCCGGGAATCTCCAGATCTATGCCTGTTTTGGACTCCCCGAACCATTTCGTCGCTACGCCCTTCTTCGTCTCTGAGTACTCGAAAGGGCGGTCTCGGATAAGGGCATGGTACGAGACGACCAGAGAGGCTGAGAGTTTGAAGATAAGCGAAGCCAGGAAAGCTGGAGAGTTAGGGAGAATTGTAACAGATGGTGCACTACTCAGGGTGTTAGCCGCTCACGACCGGTACTGGAAGGAATCGATAAAGACTTTAGAGGCGATAGAGGATGGTGGAGATAAGGAGGACTTTGAAACATTTTATGACATATTGGAGCGGTCGGCGATGAGGTTACAARTGGTTATAGCACTAACTTACCTCAGCTGCTAGACAGATGACCTCGTARCCGTCTGGGAGATAAGGGAGTGGAAATAGAAATTGGAAGCTCTTGGAAGGATAGTGGAAGCTAGAAAGGTCGATGGGCGACTTTGGATGGCAGTAGGAGGGTCTTTAGCGGGCTAACCGATTCAGGACAGGGCTAGGAGAACTAGCAAGGAGGACGGAGATAGACGCTCGGAGACTCTTGAGGGGTGTTGATCAGGAGACATTGGCTAGGTTTGGGACTGCGATCTGTCTCAAGGATAGA
>BFEA01000069.1:3468584-3486238 GCA_003427395.1 Chara braunii | reverse complement strand
ACTAAGGGGGGGTTGGCTGCAGAGCTGTTTTTTTTTTTTTTTTTTGTGGGATTGGGCTCAGCTTGCCTGGCTCAAGGGACTACTTCTGCTACCCGAAGATTACTGGTACTGCAGGGTCTGAAGGGCCACGCGGTTTCGCAAGGTACCGTGCGAAAACAAGCAGTACAGGTGGATCCGCATGGGGGGCCCTGCCCCGACGCCGTGGCCACTACGGGCCTAAGTGCTTAGTCGCTCAGATATCACTGACCCGCTAAAGCCCGTGGCAAGGAGGGGGATGTAGGGGACTATCTCGGCTCAGAACCATTGCGAAACTCGTCGGAGCTGTCTACACTAGTGGGCTGAAGTTGGTGCCTGTGTACTGTGGACGCCGAGCCTGTGAGACCGGTACCACTGTTTTCTTTTTCCTCCGTGGCGCGGCAGACTACTTCCTGCACACTTGCACTCCGAGGAGGCCCTGGTCGGTCAGACCATGGGACTGAAGGGGATATAGGGGAGAACAGTGAAGGGAATGGGATTGCATGCAAGGTGTGCCCGGCGTCAAGCAGTTGCAGAATGGGAGACGAGCTCGAGGCGGAGACATCGGCGCCGAGGCGGTTACGCCGAGAGAGACAGGAGAGCCGGACGCGAACAAGGCGTACCCGCGAGTGCAAGCACGGGGCAGACGCGCCAGCGCCCAGGCGGTTACTCGCGTGTGAGAGGGAGAGTGAGAGAGAAGGGGGACGTGCAGTCTGGAAACGGGAGTGCAGGTTCTCAGGGAGTGATCAGGGAGAATCAAGCAGGCGCTCGACGGGGTCAGGGCGCTTCAGGGAGAGCGCGCCAGGTGTCCATTATCCCTGTCCGGTAAGTTGACTTCTGAAGGGGATTGCCGAGAAAGATGATGGGGACGAGTCAGATGTATGGAGAGGCTGGGTCGAATGTGCAAGGGCGTGCGTAGCGGCCTCCGGTGTTGACTGGAGATCGCAACTGCATACGTGCGTGAGAGAGAGATAAGAGAGAACAGTTTGCTCTATTGTTTTTTTTTCTGTTTTTTTTTTTGGATAGCGCGCGCACGCATCTGGATCTGTCCGCGTCCAAGTGCATTTGAATTCGAGCCAGTGAACTAGCTTGCTGGTCGGGTAGCATCTGTATCAACTGACGAGAGAGTGAGGAATAGTCCACGAGCGGGAATGAGAACGAAAGAGGAGAACGTGACTGTTGGAGTGAATGGGAGAGAGCCAATTAGAGAGAGTCGAGGTGAGGGACTGTGCAGAGTGAGTGTGTGAGAATGGGTCCTTTTGTTCGTTTTTATTATTGTTATTATTATTTATTTATTTATTTATTTTATTGCACTCACTTGACTCCTACCATATCAGATTTGTTAAACGGGAGAGCGCGTGGGTGAGAGTAGAAGGAGTGGACTTGAGAATTTGAAGGGTGGTACGGAGAGAACTGAGGGCTGATCTGCCCGTTGTTCCTACTACTTGAGCACATTCTGAATATTGGACATTAATCTGCCCGCTGATCAGCCCGTTCTATCATCTTGTGGACTGTTGACGTAGAGAGAACCGAGGGCTGATCTGCCCGCTGCCACTACTACTGCCCGCTAGAGCTATCCTCATACATAGGGGAAATCAAGCAGTGATTAGCCATTCCATCATCCCGTTCACATGGAGAGAATTGAGGGGCTGATCTGCCCGCTGCCACTACTACTTGAGCCCACTCTGAATTTTGGGCATTAATCTGCCCGCTAGAGCTATCCGCATACATGGGGGAAATCAAGCGGTGATTAGCCATTCCATCATCCCGTTGACATGGCGAGAACTTAGGGCTGATCTGCCCGTTGTTCCTACTACTTTAGCACATTCTGAATATTGGACATTAATCTGCCCGCTGATTAGCCCGTTCTATCATCTTGTGGATTGTTGACGAAGAGAGAACTGAGGGCTGATCTGCCCGCTGCCCTTACTACTGCCCGCTAGAGCTATCCGCATACATGGGGGAAATCAAGCGGTGATCAGCCATTCCATCATCCCATTCACATGGAGAGAACTGAGGGGCTGATCTGCCCCCTGCCACTACTACTTGAGCCCATTCTGAATATTGGGCATTAATGTGCCCGCTAGGGCTACTGCCCGTTTCAGCTACCTGCACACATGGCGAAAATTGAGGGCTAATTTGCTTAACCTTCTGGTTCGGAACACAGGAACTTCGAGTTTTGATCTGGCCGTTAGGGCTGTGCAGATACACGGCCGATCGTAGTTGATTGGTCCAATGTAACAACTCACACATATGAGAGAGTACGGGGAGAATTGCCCCGCTGCCATCGGGATCAGTTAAAGTTTCCCGTTGGCATTGGAACCAGTTACCTTACCACATTCGCTGATCAGCCAATCAAGTTTCCCGCTGCTGTCGGGACGGATTATTTTACTACATTCGCTGATCAGCCAATCGAGTTTCCCACAGCTGTCGGGACTGGTTATTTTACTATATTCGCTGACCAGCCAACCGTTTTCCCCAGCGTTGACAGGGCCGGATTGGTGACTAGTGAATCTCTAATTATCAGATAATCGATCGATCCTACTGTTGGTGGGTTCGGCCACTTATGATGAATAGCTGATCAAATCTGCAATGAAGCCATCCCACTGACAATGTGACCGTCCAGTTTGCTGAGCGGGCAATCAAGTATCCCCGCTACAGGCGGAAACCACTCGTTTCATTTCCTGCTGCTGTTCAGACAAAGGTAAGGGGTAAGAAATTGCACGCAAAATGAAAGAGCGGGGGAGAGTGACAGCGGACCTTAATGAGAGAGAGAGAGGGAGAGTTACAGCGCAGCCGAATGAGAGAGAGAGACGAAGAGTGACAGGGCAGCTGAGAGAGAGAGAGTCTGTGCTCACGAAGCTTGAGAGTGGGAGAGACTATTCGCACAAAGGATGAGAGGGAGAAAGCCTGTGCTCACAAAGGTTGAGGGAGTGAGCCGCGCGCATTTCTTTTTTTTATATATACCTTCTTTTAATGTTATTTTATTTTATTTTATTTCTTTTATTTTTGTAAGCATCTGTGCTAAGGCGAAACAGCTAAGCCCCTTTGAATCGTTCCTCGCCTGGATTAGGAGCCTGCCTGAAAATAAGGAATACTTCAATTGAGAGAAATAATTAGTTGTTTTTCCGTGCCCTGATCATGATACAAAGCTCATCAATGAGAGGATGCTGTGACAGGCGGATCACAAAAAGAACCCTGCTGGTCGCTGAGGACCTCGAAAGCGGGCGCAACGAGTGAGAGGCGTTGTTGCCCCTGGCCTCAGCGAACGGTAGGCAACCCCTCCCCGGGTTTCCTCACAACGTGTCAGTCATCGCCGTCTTCACGGGCGACATCACTATGCTGCATCCGGCACGACGCACTGAGATTTTCCAACAGTTGCGGGGATGGGCGGCGGATATCACAAGTGCATGGGTACGATTGCTAGCTCGACCTCGCGATCGAATCGTGACGGCCAACGACGTTGATCTCCAGCTCCGGGTTTCCCCCACCACTCCAGAAGTCTTCCTCCCCGAGCTTCTTCCTTTTGTTCCGCGTCAATGAATGGTCATCGCCTCTTTATCTTCAACCTCCCCTCTGATGTTCCCACGTTTTGGCAATCTTCCGTGGAAGCGTCTCTGTCCTTCACAATCAAGCAATTGGATGTGCCGATTCTGGATGCGGTCAAGTGGACTCGGTGGTGGCAAGCCTACGTAGCGCTCAGTTTTTGCCTCCTCGAGGTCGCCTTCCATTGGGCGGAACCCGCAGACAGGAGGGAGGAGGACGAGATCCCGGACGACGAGGTGGAGTTGCTGCTCATCCAGGCGTGGAGAATGGACACGGAGGGAGATTTTTTGGATATCTTATGAGTGACGACCATCTGGACTTCATTGCGGACGAGCTGCTGGTACTTCTAACCCAAGTGTTGGACGATCTGTTGTTGGAGATCCTCTCACGTTGCGACGAGAAGCCAGGAACAGCCACGCTCGCTCGTACCTTGGAGCCGCATCTTCTTTGGTCCACGTGTACGGAATTGGAGGAGGGTAGCTACTACGTACCCTCGAAGGGTGCGTACCTGATCGTTGATGTCACTGATCTTTCCACGTGGGACCCACTTATCCGACTCGCTCTCGTAGGAGAAACAAGTGAGGAGGAAGAGGACGAGGAAGAAGAAGCCGCAAAAGAAGAAGATCGGGAAGACGATCCCGATTATCGCGGGCCGGAAGACTCGGTATCGGAAGGATCCGAGTCGGAAGGGAAGTCGGATCGGACGAATCCAGCGACCCTGCAAAGCTAACCAGAAAGGAGGAGGAGGACGTTGCCCGAAGGAAACGGAAAAAAACGGGAGGCAAACGCCCGATCGAAGAATCACAGGAGACGCCGCCGCAACTATTGCATGACGATCCGGTGCGTAACCCAGAGCCGCCACGGGAAGAAGACGAGAGGGATGGAGGCGCCGCCGGAGAGGGATCAAGAAGCCGACGCCGCCGACGAAGTGAATCGCCCTCCCAATCCTCCCAGTTTCACCCGCAGCCCTTCGTCTACGTCGAGATATGGGAGCTCGGGCTTCGTCCCCGGACCCCGGTCGTTATCCCGTCATCCCTGTGACTTCGTCACCCTCCAACAGCTCATAGGTCGACCCCCGTTCCCTGGTAGGTGGCAGCCATTTCCACTCTCCCTTTTCTATCATCGTTACACCACCCGCCTTTTGGTCACCATCTTCCTTCATACTACTAGTCGCTCGCTCGAAACTTTTCCCCCCCTCCACGTCCTTCTCTTTAGCGTGGATTGGCAGGAGTATAAGAATATAGAGGTCTATAGCGTCATCGCGAGCACAACCCCCATGTGCGAGGAATACGACGATTTCCGCTCTCCCATCCATCGCACCCTCTACACCCTCTACCCTGACTACCTCGCCTCTCTATCCCATCAACGTCGACACCCTCACTTTCCCCGCATCCACGCTCTGTCTATTACATCCCACTCCCCTCTCGCGATAGGGAAATTTACCGCTTCATGCCTCCTCTTCCCCAAGTCTATCCACCACCTCCCCCACCCGTAAGTCCTGTAATTAGATTACCTTTCCCAGGCAATGTTTGGATTGAGCGCACGCATGCCATGTTGGATCATTTCCACACTCAGATCCTACGGTAAGTGGCACGTGTAGGCGCCTCGTCGATCATCGAACAAGTGATCGGAGCCTGATGAAAGAGCACGCAGGAGCTTGCTCAAGATTGGAACCCCCTGGGCGTCACATATGTGCCGAACTATTTTCTGTGCCGCTCGACTTTCTGCGCGATGATGAGGTGGGGGGGCGTATTGAGGCGGGATCGACGGGGAAAATTGCATGACTGTCCTTGCTTCCTTTTTCTTTTTCTCTTCGGTGATGACATGCCAGGGCCGGGAAGGTCCCAGGTCGGACGGTTGAGCGGGCACGCCACGTCAGGCACAATCTATAAAGATTGCCATAGGCTCTTTCTTTTTCTGCTGGGGCAAAGGAGAACGGGAATTTCGGCGCGATGAACGCGCGGGAGCATCGTTTTCTTTCTTTTAATTTTTTTTTTCAACTGACGACGAGCCCCTGTGGGCTCTTGGAGTTGTTGTTTTCCTTTTCGCTTGACGAAATTTCTGTTTCTTCGGAAATTTTTCTTAATTTTTTTGCAATTTCGGATTTAGATAGGAATTTAGGAATTTCGAAGTTTTAGGCGCGCTTCGCTTCTTGCCTGCGCGCACTTTCCTGCGGCGGGAACAAAGTTCTGACTTAATGGTGCCCTTAATCTTGCGTGTAACTGTAATTTTTGGTCGGGCGCCATTGTAACGATATATTTCTTCTCGGTCCTCTCGCCTTCTTCCCGCCCCTCCTCTTTCTGCTATGCATACGCCTTCCCCCGATCTGCTTGGCCAAGACGTTGCATGCTTAGATTGATGCGTGGAGAGTAGCTACGTCCCCCACGCCGCGGCCTGGCCATGCAGAACACAGGCACTTCCTTTCTCTTCTCCCCTTCCCGCAAAACACAATCCCACACTCTTTGTGCAGACATGCACACTATAAATTTCGCGAGAGCGATTAGATCTCTCTCTATAAATTTGGGAAGTTTTCGAGGTTAGCACGATCAGTGAGGGTCGACTAACGAGTAAGCAAAGAGGTGAGTTGATGTGGGAGGTGGGCGACCCGACGAGCTGGTGCCAAGTATGCAGGATTGACTTGCGGGCCACGACGGACTGCGGCGCACGGGCGAATCTGGCTTGCGTACGCGGACCAAGCGGGGTGACAACTCTGTGATTGATGCGAGATGACGGACTGTCCGCATTGGAGAAGGAGAGAGAGAGAGAGATAGCGTGGGGAACAGGCAGGTGTGGAGTTGCGACCTTTCATTTTCTGCCTCTTGTATAGAGTTTTGGTTTCAGGCGAAACGCCATGATCGTTTTTCACTTCTGAGCTAGTTTTTTTTTCTTTTTTGCGTCCTTGTGTACTAATCTATCCTCCCTCCTCCTCCTTGATGCCAGTTGGTGAGGTGGATTGAATGTCTTGGGTTGATTAGATGTCTATGCTCATCGACGCCCTTTTCATGTATGAGTGAATGGATGTATGGATGTATGTATATATGTATGAATATTCGACGGGCGTATGTCACATGATCCCACGTAAGTCCAAATCACTGAATGATTGCGTTGCGTGCCGGGAGGAAGTTGTGGGATTGTCATATGATTGATCCTGTCAAAGGATATGGATGGCTGATTTGGGGATTGCTTTTTATGCGTAACATGGAATTTTCTTTAGAATAGACAATTGAACGATGGACCTTGGGAGGACCACTATGTCACCAGAACGGATCCTTCCAGGCGACCTCGTGTGCCCACGTGTAAGTGCGATCGCACGAACGCGGCTTACACGCGTGTACACAAAGCTCTCCCACGGAAGCGTGTGATGGAATCAACCATTCTACGCCGGTATGAACGTTGAGATTCCCTTTTACGTCACAGATCATGAGAGTTTGAGGCATCGACTATTCCGGGAGCGTTGGGAATGGGAGCGCGCCTTTCAGGCGCGCGACCCCGGGCCTCGTGTCCGGAATTTTCTTACCTCACTGGAATGGAGCAAGTATGCGAGTGGGACATCGAACAGGCCATAAGCGCGACCCCCTCCTTGCCGCAATTTCCCCACTGAGTCTCACACACACGCCACGTCATCGCGGAAACCGGAATTGCATCGTCGAGACTAATTATGCTCCCTACCACCTCGTAACCCCCTTCTAGGCTTCCACTGCCTTACGGCAGTCCCCGGGTGCGCAATCGGCCCCTACTGGCCCCGGATCCTGTACTCACAGTGTCAGCAAGACCACGCTTACCGCACGGCTGTATTCGTTCGACGAACCCGGACTGAAGCAGACCAACGATCACACAGCCTCCGACTGAGACCAGCCTCGTCGGATTCCGAGGTCTGCCGCGAGCGGCGCCAGCAGTTAATCGCCCAGCGCGACACACACCGCGTCCCGACGGTCCATCGGATACAAGACCGACCACCACGGCGACACTCGCACAGGAGATAGCCCGGTCTCCTGGATCCAACATAACTCAGGGTTACCATCTTGCTCAGCTGCCCCTAAGGTTGTCACAGGTGATCTCAGTTCTGACCTGGGACTCCATCACAAATTCCAAAAATCCTTGGCACACCCCTTTTCGCACTTCCGCCTCTCCCCCCCCATCCCACTCCGATCAGGAAGTCGCGCTGGGCGTGAGGTTGGGCGTCACACGCGTGCGCGCGTGTGTGTGTGTGTGTGCGTGTGTGTCCGTGTGTGTGTGTGTGTGTGTGTGTGTGTGTGTGTGTGTGTGTGTGAGAGAGAGAGAGAGAGAGAGAGAGAGAGAGAGAGAGAGAGAGAGAGNTGTGTGTGTGTGTGTGTGTGAGAGAGAGAGAGAGAGAGAGAGAGAGAGAGAGAGAGAGAGAGAGAGAGAGAGAGAGAGAGAGAGAGACAGACAGAGACAGAGACAGAGAGACAGGCAGAGAGAGAGAGAGAGAGAGAGAGAGAGAGAGAGAGAGAGAGAGAGAAGTTTTCCATCTATAGGATGAGCAACGCACCGACCAACAGGTAAGTCTTCAACCGCGCGGCTGCCCTCACGCTACTTCCATAGATAGGATGAGCAAAATCGAATGAATCGTTTGTGAGAACATGGAAATATACACTGCCACACTTGTGTGTGTGTGTGTGTGTGTGTGCACGTCAATCAATCAATCAAGGAAAAAAAACACGTTTTTTCTTATCATCCTTTATAATGAACACCACCACCCCCAGAAATTGTTTTTCTATTTTTTCCTTCTTTTTTTGTGGGGGTGGGGCTGGGGTTGCACAATCCCAATCTTCCCCCCCCCCCCCCAACCCCCCCCCCCCCCGGCGGCCACGTGGCCGCAAAGTTGCACGGCCACGGGGTCGCGGCTCGCCCATGGCTGCCTCCATGGGCGATTCGTAGGCGGACAGGAGGGGAAAGAAATTCCTGAATCTTCTCCCCACCCCCCAAAAAAAAGAAATTCCTGAATCTTGTCTGGCCGTAGCTAAAGTCCAGAAAAAAAAATCATCTGCGGAAAGGCGGTGTATGGTTTCCATGTTCTAGCAGAAGATTTCGGGCCTCTCTTCACTACTCTCCAATGTGCAAAATGAGACTGAATCCTCTGCTAGAACATGGACAGATACAGTGCCATAGGGCCTCGCTCCACTACTCTCTAGACTTTTCATGAGTGACGCCTCTCGCTCCACTTATTCTAGACTAGACACCAGCGCACGAAAACACCCTTTGAGAGCTGTCAGAAAGAACTCTCGAAGGGCAGTCACGAAGCATCTAGAGTTCACATCCTGCAACGCGTCGGATTTGGAGTACTTTCGAAAGAAAACTCCCCTTCGCCACACAGACTTTTGGAAACAGAGAGGGCTTTCAATACGCACATTAGGGCCTGGCTAGCCATGTGCAAAATGAGGGTGTGAATCTTCCCGTTGAACATGGAAAGATACACCACCATGATTTTTGTCGTTTGTGCTTTTAGAGGCTTTTGTAAACACCCCTGTTTTTTTTCATTTTTTTTCCCCTCCACAAATAGGTCTTTTCGGGTAGACCACTCACGCCCTTTCGAAGAAACGCGGGCGGATCTTGCCCTTGCAAACCCTTGCGAAAGTACAAGGCCGAAAGTACTTCCGATGCCCCTGTCTCTGTACCTTTCGAAAGTTTTTCGAAAGCCTGTGCGGCGAAGATGCGCGCGGCATTCATTTTGCGCCTTTCAAAAGGCTGTGTGGCGAGCCCGTAAGTGGAAAGAGGCCTCTTTTTTCGAGAGTGTTAGGGGTCTGACAGCTCTAGAAGCACTCAATTTTTTTTGCGAGTCTTGAGTAGTTGAGCGAGGGCCATAGTTTTGGGAAAAGTCATAAAACCTCCCTGCAATGAAGCCTTTGTATCCATTTCCCCCCAATCGGGGAAAAAGGTGCCGCAGGCCCCAAAATCAGTTTCCGAGTCATTTTTGCACCCTACAAAACACTTTCCCGTCATTTTTACACAGCGGCCAGTGGCCGTTACCGGCACAGCCAGGGTGCAAAAATGACGCCAGAAGTGATTTTGTACCTGACGCACTTTTTTCCCCCGTTGGGGGGAAGTGGATACCAAGGCTTCGTTTTTTTTTTGTTTTTTTTTTTTTGGTACAAAGGCTTCGTCACGGGGAGGTTTTATGACTTTTTCCCATAGTTTTTGCATGTGGAGACTCTGGAGAGTAGTGCAGCAAGGCCCTCACTCTCGTTTGCCCATTTTGAGAGTAGTGGAGGAGGCCCTGAATCGTCCCTAGAACCTGGAAAGATACACCGCCCTGATTTTTGCCCTTTGTGGATGCGCCTACTACTCAGCACAGTGGAAAGATCCTGTGGCACTGTCTGCGCCAGAACCGCAGCCCACGAGCACGAGCTACCGCAAATGACTCGCAGAGGACTACGCCGTGTGGAAAACTACCGAGGCAACGAGTCCCTAGTTTTCTACACGGCCCACTCCGTTTCCCTCGTACCTTCTTCCCCTGAACACAACGTACTGTCATTATAGCTGTATCTAAACGGAAAGATGCTACAAACACAGCTATAACAACCGCGCGTTGTACTCCGGGGAAGAAGGAAGTGGTGGTCGTGTGACCCAATGACAGGTCACTTGCCCCAAAACCGTGACTAAAAGGCGGGAGAGATCCTAAGCCGCTCGATCTCCTGCGCAAGCGCTGATCAGGGGATCCCCCGGGGGTCGCACCTACTCTACACTACCGCATGTGGGCCGAGACCCCTGCACCAGCATAGCCTTTCTCTTTCCTCCCTGTATGGAGCCTCCCTCCCTAAGGCTCCCTCCTCTCCCTCCTCTCCCACTTTTGAGGTATGCCCGGGTGGCTCTCCGGTTCAACTGCTTGTCGGAAACTGGTGTGCAACGCTCTCCCACTTTGAGCCCCATTCATCTTCCCCTGGTGTTACGCTAAAGCGGACGGTGGCTTGCTCCCATCTGCACTGGCATAGCCTCTCTCTTTGCTTCCTGGCAGTTCCTGCTGTCCGACAAATGCGCGGAGCTTTCTCCTCGCCCGCTGGGAAGCCTCCCTCACTCCTCTCCTGCTTTGAAGTATGCGCGGGTGGCCATTCGCACGCTCCTGCTTCCCAAAGCACTCGCGGGAAACCTCTTGCCCTTCCCTTCTGCTTCCCTAACCACGCGTAGGAAGTCTTCTGTACTCCTCTAACATGCCCCTAAAGCTGGGTAGGAAGGGTGCTAAGTCTCCTTACCCTCCAGCGTCCTCCGCCCCATCTCCAATCTAGTTGCAACTTCTACACTCGTCGATGGCGTCTTGTCTCGAGGAGGATCTCACGTCGACGCTGCCGAAAGAGCGCTGCTGTCCACAGTGAACAGACTGCGAGATATATAAAAGTGAGGAAGCCGTGCCATGGCGCAGAAGAAAGGTACTACTTTGAGCAGTGTAAGCGAGGTGGGAACGCTAACAGTTCAGCTCACACGATCAATCTGCTATGTCGATAGCCAGTAGAAGAAGAAGCAAGTGACCGAGACTTCTACTTGCTACCTGCGCTCTGCGTTTCCTCTGCTTTCTTCTGCGTTTGTTCTGCGTTTCTTTTCATTCGGATGTCGGACAGTTTGCTATAATTTGGTTCTCGAAGTTTTTCTTTGAAGTTTCGAGGGAGACGAGCTCGTATTCGTTTGTTGTTTGAAACGTCAAAAGTGGCGAGTGATTCTGCTGTTTGCAGTCTGCATTTTCGTGAAATTAAGCCAAGAGACTTTGCGATCGATTGTATCATGGATGTTTCGAATGGTTTCCTCTTTGGTGATAATACCGTGATATGATTCTTTCCTCGATGCAAGGAATGTCCGTTTCTCGCGAGTAAAGAGGTTAATATTTGCCTGCGAGATGTGCGAGTCGTATAGAGTCAGATCGAGTTTATATCGGGGTAACGAGTGATGTGGATAAGGATTGACATGAGGGTAAATTTAGGACTTATGTGAGGATGATCCCGTTAGTACGGTGAAGCGTGATAGTGTGTTAGTTGCGATCAGACGTGCGAGTATGGCGCGTGTACGCAGTTATTCTGTCTATCTTGGTTGGTTCCCCAGCGATAGAACCGGGATGGTAATACGGCATCTATTCCAGTTGCCCCATACGTAGCTATCTTTTATACGATTCCGTTTGGAGCCTTCCAGCGTCTGCAAGTCGGAAGAGTGTGATAAATGGGGTCTCTTTCTCGGTGCTTGTAAGTTCCGGTCCGCGATTGCGCAAAGTGCGAGCCTGAGTTAGGCGGAGTAAGCCCTGTCTCTTATACACATCTAGATGTGTATAAGAGACAGGAGAGAGAGAGAGAGAGAGAGAGAGAGAGAGAGATTGTGTGAAGTGTGGGCAATATGGTGTACACTGTCCTTCCCAGCGTGAAGAAGCAGGTGAAAATATACAGCGCGGTTGAGTACGTGGAGAGTAGTATAGGTTATCTATTACTGACTATCGTGACAATGGCGGTTGGTGGCTTCGGGCAGTTTATGACGGCTGTTTTTCTCTGGAGCTGCGTGGGGCTGATAATTATAGAAGGTTCGTCGAAAGTTCTGCGAGGGTTCATCTATAGGGTTTGCTTCCGGGGCATGTCGTGTGTTCAGGTCGCAGCCGCCCAGGGCAAGTCGGCCAGATTCAAACTGGCGACGTTCCATGTCTTGGGCGGTAAATTTGACTCGACCATCGCCTTCGTGCATACGATTGCAGCCATCCGGTTGCTAGCTATGGTTGGTGAGATAGTGTTGGGATTTCAAATCTATAAATCTGTTAATGAGCTCAAACGTCACAGGGACTACGCTGTTGAGTGGGGTCTATGGCGTCTGAAGGAATTTCTGATACTCGTTTTCTATTGCGTGCTGATACATTCCGTCTTTGTTCTTTCTCTTGTGTTCCTTTCTCTCGGCTATAACATATTTGGGCGATGTAAATCACTCGCAGGGCGCTTGTTCCGATGTGAATCTGTCCCAGTTGGGCCTCCGCAACACGAAGTCCCAGCAGGTTTACAGCATCAGTGGGACAGCGAAGGTCTGTTTTTGGAGAAGCTAGATCGGGTGCAGAGGGAGATGGAGGCAGGGGTGACATGGTATGTCCATTTGCATCGTCACTTAGAGTTCGGTGCAGAGGAGGCGCATGCTAGCAAAGAAAAGTGCGGTCTGCCAGGATACTGGTTTTATAGTGTGAAGGAGTTGGTGGGCATGGTTCAAAGCCAACTTCCCACTTTGAGAGACGAGCATCGTCTGGTGGGAGAAGGCCTATTGGGAGGAGAGATTACGACGGGTAAGAAGTTAACGACGGCTTTGGAATCCTTATTTCATCTGTCTAGGGCATGCAAGACGTGCCGAAATTGCCAGTTGTTCGTCTCCAATCAGACCCCTTGTTACACACAGGACATACCGCAGACAAGTCGTTGTAGGCATGACGTAGATGCAGGACGAGACTTTGCCCAAGCCGGCGGCTATCCCGCGATGCTCCGAGTGTTGATTTACTCCCGGGCGAATTCAAAGGACGCGGAACTGGCCGCTCGGATCCTCGCCGGATTTGCTGCCGGTCTTTCGATACTCCCATGGCAACCCTATTGGAGCGGTAGAGACACACGTTATATTCTTAACCTGCTAAGCGACGACGATTTCGCGCACTGCACGAAACACTTGGTATACGTACTGCTGCGTCTTCTGAGACCATATGCTACGACGACGAAAGATATGGTGGACAACAGCACCCTGCGAGTCCAAGAGGCCGCTGCATCTGCCATCTGTTCCTTCAGTCAGGCTGTCAGCGATATTCACGCGATCGTGCACCGTCCTAAAGCTGAAAAATTGCTAAGCCGTGACGCTTTCCGCTCCGCGGCCAGCCTATGCTATGCGTTCACGGCAGTATGTCCAGTAGGCTGGCTCCTCCGCACCGCCGTACCCGATTTCCGAAGTGCCAACGACGTCTGGGTGAAGGCGATGCAATCCGTCCTGTGTGAACCGAGGACAGTGGGAGCTTTGCTCCGATGTGCACGAAACGACGTGTCGCTGAGTATCGTCGCCGACTGTATACGCACTCTCTCCTCGATATGGTCGCGCAGGATGATCTACTGGCATCGTCTCGACAAGAGGATGGAGGACTTGCCTCGTCCGGTGAACACCATCCGTGCCCAGCACAGGAAAACGATTGTAAGCAGCCTGCAGGACCTCTTGAGCTTAGCAGTACACGAGCCAGAGTTTTCTGTCCTCTCTCAGCTCCACTTGGCCAAGATTATCATCTCCCAAAAGATTCGACGCGCCTACCCTGCTATCGCGGAGATTCTAACAGCCTGCCTTATCTACTGGCGGCGGGCTCTGGGCACTAGGGAGCTGGACTGGTTCGCTAGCGAGACGATTGAATGTCTCCGCGATTTGTTCCAAGATGCCCGAGAAAAGAGAAAACATGTCATCGAGCAGCGGATTGCAGAATCGCCAGGAGGTCTCGCTTGTCTCAGATTGATGCTCAACAGTCATTTGAGCATTACGCACGCTCTTCGCATCTTCGTGAAGATAGAGGATTTCAATCGGGTTATACTTCGTTACTCCGCAAGAGCCCAGGTCAGCAACAGGACCATTGGCCCGGACGATTATGCACACCTGTGTTCAGCATCAGCTGCAGGACTGCTGGCGGACTTGCTTAAGGTCAGGGGAGTAGCAGACTTGCTTGGACTCAAGGGAGTTCAAGGCAAGGGGCCCAAGAGAAATGCACACGGGCAGTCGGTTGGAGGAGGGCGACCGACTTGTCAAACATTCCCCGACCGTTTCATGCGAAGGGCAGAAGACGAGCAATATTGTAGATTGGCTACGACCCTATCCGATTCGACAGTGGGAGGACGGAGACCGACTCGTCACGCTCTCTGCGATTATCGCGTACTGTGGCGAGAAGCCTGCCGTGCAGGTGCTGACTGGGACTCGGAGAGCTGTGTGATGTCCGAACCTCCATCGCGAGCTTTGCCAGAACTGCGACCAACTGGTCACGCTGTCTCCAATTTTAGCGTACTATGGCGCGAAGCCTGCCGTGCAGGTGGTGGCTGGGACGCGGAGGCGGAGAACTGTGACATGTCTGAACCTCTGTCACACTCTCGGCCAGAACTGCCACCCACTGGTCACGCT
Source organism: Chara braunii (assembly GCA_003427395.1). Taxonomy (NCBI): domain Eukaryota; kingdom Viridiplantae; phylum Streptophyta; class Charophyceae; order Charales; family Characeae; genus Chara; species Chara braunii. Next base: position 3,471,583 of record BFEA01000069.1, on the reverse strand, counting down.
GTCAGCGATTTTGACGTACTGTGGCGCGAAGCCTGCCGTGCAGGTGCTGACTGGGATGCGGAGAGCTGTGACATGTCTGAGCCTCCATCACGACTTCGGCGAAGAACGACTGCTCGCAGTGCTCGGCGGAGATCCACACAAAAAAACCCTGGAAGAGCTCACCGCGTGAAGTCCGAATTTGACAGGGATGGATACGAGCTGCGCGAAGTGAACTCAGCACAACGATCGACTCGGAAACCGGTTTTCCATTCACGGGCTACAGGGCGCGTGACTCGGTTAATCACTGTCGACGGCAAACCACGTCGTGAACCAATACGAAGGATTCTACCGGACGACCCCGGGCAAAGTCGTCCATTTTTCCTCTCTCTTTTCAAGAGCTTAACCTTGATTCTCTGGGATCGAACAAAGCTAAGTGAAGTCAGCAGGGTGGGGGGTTCATGCGGGAGTTGTTGGTCCGGGATCAGACGATACCTCTCAGACACCAAGTCAACACTCACAGCTCGGTTCATACTTCTCTTCTGGGAGTCGTTGGGCAATCCGGCTTGGCGCCCAGCGTTCGGCATGTTCGAGGACTTGGAGCCGGCGTGCACAAGCGGTGGGAAGGAGCTCATGGAGACGTTTGAACGGAGTCTGAACTCTCTCCTGGGGACCAGGAATGCAATTCGTGTGGTCGATCGCGTTCTCGAGACTTGCCTGAACGATCTCAATCCTAGGCTGCTGACGCTCTTCTTCCCGCCTATGGTGAAACTGCTCATCAAGCCATGTGTCAGGCTGGACGTGCGCTTGAAGCTCTCTCAGCTGGAGGCAAGCTGCAACGAAGAGATTAGAGAGACGCTGATCGAGGTGTTGACGACAATCGCTCCTCTCGTCCTTGAGATGAGTGATCCCACAGAGGAGGAGCTTGAGGAGGATGCTTTGTTTCCATCCAAGGCCACGGTGCAGTCGTCTCGAAATGAGCTGTGTGATTGGCTAAGGAGGAATTATCCACAGCTGGACACGGACACAGATGGGCAGGGGGGCGACAGCACACCCATTCAGCTGCTTTGGAACGTGACTCGATCGAATCCTTGTCCAGAGCAGGGGCCTGCCATCGTCGTGGAAAATGGCACAGGCAACCAGGAGGCGGATGCTTCGCCTACTGGCTCGCCGAGGCAAGATTTAGTTAGGAGACCACGAAGAAATTCTGACGGTCCTTCCTTGGATAGGGGCCATAGGGCGGATGGCCCTGACAGGGAAGCTGATGACGTCCAAAGCCCACAGAGGGATCTTGTTGACCCTAATGAAATACAAGAGAGTGTTACACGATGATATAATTCGTAGATACAGCCCCCCCGAAAACCTATTGGGTTTATCACGCCCCAAGTTTTCTGGTTGTGTACAAAGCATTCACTGCCCAGGGCATTTTAGAGAAATTTAGACTTTCAATGATGTATAGTATAATATCCGCTTAGCCTCTTTCTACCTGATCAAGAACCTGGCTCTGTATTTGCACCATACTAGTTTTCTGGTAGGCCCTGTTATTTGCGCGTACTGCCAGGTCGGCTGCAACTAATAATAGGAAGACTTCAGCCATGACTAACCCAACTTGTAGGTTTTGTGATGGGCCGTACCTTCCATTTATCCTTTCCCGATAGCAGTAGCGGCTCTCACAGCTGCCGTCTGGGAGACCTTGTAGGCCTTAGCACTTTCACGGACCGTCAGGCTGCCCCCACGCTTTGGTCTGAACTACTCAGTGCATAACGTGGAGGCGGATTATTATGGGACTCATACAACAGAGAGGATGGACTGAAAATGCCTGCCACATGGCTCCATGACAAAGTGTCACCACGAGACAGCTTTCTAGCAAGTCCCACGTCATTAATGCGGGCCCACATTTTCACCGTCAAGCTGCTGCTCTGTTCTTTTCGAGTTCACTATTGCTGCTGGTCGAGGGGATACATAGCTATGGCCGAAGGGATACATAGCCATAGCTATGGCGGAGGGGATACATAGCTATGGCCGAAGGGATACATAGCTATGGCCGAAGGGGGTCATAGCTGATAGCGATAATAGAGGTCACCATTATGAATTTGTGATTGTGCTGTCTAGTTGTAAAATGCAGTGGTGTGTCCATCCTATACTCTTAGGAAGCTTATGCTGTTTTGGCGGTCCCTTTGCCCTCACGTTGTTTTTGGTATTCGATTCATCATTTTAAAAAGCCACGAACCCGGGAGTTACAGTGTACGACTTTGGTGTGTGTTTTCTCTCGTTCTCCGTCTTGTGCACGTTATTTACCATTTAGTATTTACGGCTAGAAGGTACCGGAACAATTACCACTGACTGGTAAGTGGAGGGTGGTGTCGGAGAGCGGTATCTAACCAGGAATATAGCCAATGTACATGTGCAAACGTGATAGCACAAGACAATTAGAGAGACACGCATTGAAAGCAGTGTCAAACTGTGTCAGTTATGAAAAGTTACAACGGGGGAAACACCCCGCTCATGAAGCGCTACCTTATAATCACGAAGCATAAATTGGATAAACGTGACACCCGCGGCCTAGGGCGCGGCCGCCGGGGCCGAAAAAGTCCGCCTAGGCTGCAGCCAATCCGTGGAATGTTTTTTTAATATTTTTTTTTTACCCCTAAAAATACGTAAATATAAATAATTCGGGTTGTAGGGCTTGGAAAACCCTACAATCCTATATTTTTATTTTGGAATCCGACTTCGTTTTAGGTTTTTTAAAAATGAGAAAACGAAAATCGATTTAAACAAATTAAAAAAAAAAAAAAAGAAACGCAGGAATTTTTTTTGTCATTTTTTATCACGAGGGACATGGTCGCTGAGTTGTCCTGTATTTTTTGCGAAATGTTTTTCGGGTTTGTGTCGGGAAATCGGGTGTTTAAAAAAAATTAAGATGCAAAAATTGAAAACAAACAAAGAAAAAAAGGGGTCAGGGTGGGGTTGGTGTGTGTGTGTGTGTGTGTGTGTGTGTGTGTGTGTGTGTGTGTTGGTGTGTG
>BFEA01000069.1:3426929-3441782 GCA_003427395.1 Chara braunii | reverse complement strand
TTGATTGGCTCACTGCTCTGAGCCTTGCGAACTGGCCAGCAGATCATTTTCGGGAAATATCATTTTCGAGAAATTATTGAAAAGAGCCTTGATTGACTCACTGCTCTGASCCTTGGGAATTGGCCAGCAGATCATTTTCCAGAAACATCATTTTTGAGAAATTATTGAAAAGAGTCTTGATTGGTTCGCCGCTTGGAGTCTTGTGAACTGGACAGCTAATTATTTTCGGGAAATATCATTTTCGAGAAATTATTGGAAAAAGCCTTGATTAGCTCGCCGCTCCGAGCCTTGTGGACTGGACAGCAAATCATTTTCGGGAAATGTCATTTTCGAGAAGTCATTGAAAAGAGCCGTGATTGGCTCCTTGCTCTCTGCCAAATGAAAGTTAACGTTCCCTCTTTGGCGGCTTCGCCGCTCTTCTGATTGCGCGGAGGTGAGTTGATCCGAAGAGAACGGTAAGAGGATTGAACATTCCTGCGTGACACGGAGGGATCAATTCCGACCGAGATTACTGTGAAATTTTCGCAAAGGAAAAGATCTTAAAATGGCCTGTGGTTAAGGACCAAGAGTGACCTTGCTGAAAGGGACAACCCTGTTGGTCGCTGAGGACCTCGGAAGCAGGCGCGGCGAAGTGACAGGCGCCGTAGTCCATGGCTTCAGCGAACGGTAGGTAGCTCCTCCCCGGGTTTCCTCACAGGGGGTCACCTGACCTTTTATCTTTGTCTTATGATTGCGGGGGAAGTCCCCATCTGTGCACAAATGGCCCATGTGCTTACACGCATAGCACTGGGGATCTTGGGTGTGGCTGACAGGCATGAAGAACTCCTTGCCACCAAGGGAGTATCTGCATTCCTTGTTCAGGGGGAACTTGGGAAGGGGTAAGGTTCATCCAAGTCCACCGCCACCAGCAAGGACTCATCTCGCTTTCCAAGGAACTGGGGTAAATCAGTTATATAGCCCTTGACATGGGCGATGTCTTCAAGGTCTGTGAGAATTGCTCCCTGTACACAAAGAGGAGCATACCTGAATTCAACGCAGAAGTGGAATTCATTAGATGTTCTCTCCGTTCATCACTGGATCGTGGATTGGCTGGTGGACAGGTAGCCACTTGCACTAGCTTGCCTCTTAATTGTAGCACCTCGCTCCTGAGGATGAGATGCTTGTCTGTGGAATACAGGGCCTCCACCGTAATGCAATCTGGGCTGTCCACTTCAATGAGGAAGTGGTCATGTACCAGTTGGCGTTCTGGTTTAAAGTTACCCAGCTTATCTGTAATCCATTTGACTTTTTCGTTTATCAGGACCGCCGTTTGTATTGACTGGAAATGAAAATGGACTGCTTTGTTAGCGTACACTGCATCCCTAGTGGCTTTGGCAAGGGTCGGGGTGATAAAGTGAGGGTAGATGAAACCATCGCTGACCTGAAACTTTCTTTCCGGCTCAACATAAAGTTGTTGTATGAAGTGGTTTTTCAAAGGAGCCATGGTGTTCAGGGAAGACGATTTGTGTGCATCTGTCAGAGCTGGTGCCGAGAGCGTTCTCAATAATTGGGGAGGTGATTGACGCATGCTCCCCAAGGTGGAAAGTCATTTTCCATGGATATTCCCTTGGTCTCTGTGGGGGTCACTTACATTGTGACCCGGTTCCTGTGTACCTTTGACTTTGTCTTTCTATGTCTCCTTCATGCTTTATGTTTGTGCCCATGTGGTTTGCATGTTTTGTTTGTTGTGTCCTTTACCAGACTCTTGGCTGATCGAAGTTTCCTTGTTCATAACGGGGTCCCGTTGTTGTTTTCACCCTTGGGCTCTTCATACCCAGCCCTCTTTTTCCTTGTGTGGGGGGCTAGTTCAGGTTGGTTCGGCGGGGTCATTCTTGCTACTCCGGGTCAGTTAAGGCCTATGTCACACCCGCGGCCTAGGCCGCAGGCAATCAACGGAAAAAATTCCCGAATTAAATAATCATTCTATAGTAAAATTACATTCTAAATTTTTAATTTTCATTCCATCTTAAAAAATGTCATTCCAATTTTAAATTGTTGCATCTTACTTGCAAACTTTCATTCCAAGAATGGGGTATCCCTTTTTATTTGGACTGCATACTAGAGATGGAATAAAAGTCTGGATGAGTTCATGAAATATTTTAATTGAACTGTCATTCTAAGTAAGGATTTTAAATCATAGATAGGTTAATCCAATCTAAATTAGAAGATATTTGTTTTAATAGAATGGAAATTTAATTAAAACATTTCATAAACTCGTCCAGACTTTCATTCCATCTTAAACAAATAGATGTAGTTGGAAGGGAAAACTCGTATTTAGACGGGAACTTGTCAAATAAAACTGAAAATTTTAGAATTGGACGAATATTGGAATTATAATTTAGTAATATAAATGATTTTTTTTTAATGAAATATTTTTTAAACTTTCATTTATCGTGGGAATTTTTCTGTTGATTTCGTCACCACGGCCGAAAAGTCGGCGGCGGTCGCAGCCAATGAGGCCCGGTTCACAGCCTGTTTTTTTAATATGTTTTTTTTACCACTAAAAATACGTAAAAAAACATAAAATAAACGTAGGGTTGCAGGGCTTGGAAAACTCTACAATCCTATATTTTTTATTTTGGAATCCGACTTCGTTTAAGATTTTTAAAAATTCAAATGAAAACAAAATGCGATTTAAACAAATTGTTTAAAAAAAAATAAAAATAAAAGTAGAATTTTTTTTGGTCATTTTTTTATCATGAGGGACATGGTCATTGAGTTGTCTTGTATTTTTTCAGAAATGGTTTTTGGGTTTATGTCGAGAAATTGGGTGTTAAAAAAAAAAAAAATGCAAAATAAAAATAAATAAAGAAAAAAAGGTTCAGGCTGGGGTTGGTGTGTGTGTGTGTGTCCTCTTGTGTGTGTTTTGCGAGAACAGGAAGCCACCACGCAAAAAACAGCGCAGCAAACAATACAATACAGAACGCCTTCTCAGATACTGCAGACCCTTGAACAATGGTTATTTCGGATGTACGAAACTAATTACCACGGGGTTGCACCGAGTACACTTCTATATCCGAGAAACAGTGAAAGGCAGCGAGGGAAACAACAGCAAGGCAAACAGCACAACACAACAAAGCACACTGGGTGAAAGGCATGGGGTAGACGGATAGGAAAGCAAACAGCGTAAGGCAGCGAGGGAAAAAAACAACAAGAGTTCAAGACAAACGACGACAATGCAAACACAACACCCGAAAAAAATAAGTATAAACAAAACAAAGACCAAAAAAATAAAAAGATAATGAAAGATTGTTTCGTCAGAGTTGCACCGACTCATCAAGAGGCTGAACCCTCGACAATCTGTGGCATCCCCAATTTTGGACGCGTTAGGTCATGAAACCTTTGACCCCTTTTGAAGGCAGGTTGACAATGCCCACAAACGGAACATAGCAGCAGCGAGTGACGCCGTTGTGAAGCACCAGGCAACACACTCAACGCCAGTATACTGCGCAACACCAAAGACGACTACAAGCGGAAGACAAGGTCAGTGGAAATGAAGCATGGCACCCGTTTGGGGGACCACGAGCCCACACCCAAACGACAACCATCTGACACGCCACAAACGAAAGGATCCAAAAGCGGAATACAACAGCAGCGAGTTACGCCGTTGTGAAGCACTAGGCAACACACGCGGCGCAATTCAACTGCCCAACACCAAAAACGATTGCAAGTGGATATGCAGCATGGCACCCGAGTGGCCACGCCAGACCAGTCCAACACTATAAAGGACTGACCAACCTCCCATTTGGCAGATGCTTACTTCGCATGAGAGTGTGGAAGTGTCGTGACACTTGTGCGCTAGATGTGTGTGGGCTGCGCTATGCTGAAGAGCAACGCTATGAGAGAGGGAAGAGAGTGCTGGCTAGAGGGAAGGCAGTCATAGTTGCGCCATCGCTAGTTAGTATGTTAGTAGGGATAGTGAGTAGGAGTTACCAGTGAGTAGTATTCAGAGAAGATCTTCGTGTGATAGGGAGTGTGCATGCATGTTGAGTGAGAGTAGACCAGGACTATAAATCAAGAGGGAGAGAGAGAAGAAAACAGACGAGAGAGTGGGAGGTGTGAGGCACTGTGAGCTATGGTGATACTTACTTACCTATTGAGCGTTGTTGTTGATGTTTGGCAGTTGGTGCTGATGAGCGTCAGGCCTGGGAACTCATGTTGATTGGAGAAGACTTGTGACTCTATTTGGCGCTGTACATTTGGACTTACTAAGTACCCTCCTTAATCCGGGTTTGATAAATAATTGAGTTGAGCTTCCTGGTTCTTATTCATCTTCTATTGGGCTTTGTATGAGACATTGCAACCTGGGAAATTTGTGTGAATGCATGTGATTTGATTCGCTCCAGCAAGTGTTGAACAGTCGGGTTCCTTGTAAATTTGTCGAAGAAGAAGGGGCTAGTGAGAAGAAGACTTACCTGCGATTAGAGCGATTGGAGTGATTATAGCGAACGTGGGGTTTTAATCAATGACTACAAAGAAGAGAAGAACCTCCTTCCCCACTTACCTCAATTGATTGCAAATTTGTGTGTCGTGTATCTCTTCCGCCTCCATTCTGGTGGTCACTATTGCTGTCTGAACTTAACTTATGACCTGGTCTGAACTGATAGATAGGATTAGAGAGTCAGCATCTGGTCTTCGTGTTGTCCATCTGGTCTGTTGATAGGTAGGGAAGGAAGGTAAAGTCAAGGAACTGTGTACTGCCACGTCAGACTGTAAGAAGCTGAAAGCTGAGATAATCGTGGTAAACTGAATTTGTTTTTGAAGTAAGTTCGAGTATCACATGGCTACCTTCTCTAACGAAAGAGACCAGACAAGACCATTGAAGGCATAGACCAACTAATTAACTAAACAGACAGCAAACAAAGGAAGAAGGGAAAAAAAAAAAAAAAAAAAAACTTCCTACTTTGCATATTGACTAGGAAAATAGTATATATCTTATGAATTATTAAATTTCGTTATTCTCGAGCAGCGACATCCAGACTTTAAGAAAAAAAACAAAAAAGGTTACAGATTTCATCCACACAGAAGGCAGATTAGGATCTGGGGTATCTACTTGGTGGTTCAGCGGAGGTCATTCCTGTGTTGATACCCACCATGGACGATTATCCCATGATGCCATGCAGGGGTTGCTGGCTCTGTCAGTGTTGTCGGGGCCCCTTTTCAAAATCTGCTTTCCCCGAGGCTTTGGGAGGATATGCACCTCCCGTATGACGATGAGATCAGACAACGTGAAGTTAGGGCCCTCGACTGTAGAGCAGGCTGAAGTAGAACGCCGATAGGCCGAGAAAAAAAAAGAGAAAGAAGATAAAAAAAAAAAAAAAAAAAAAAACGGGAAAGAAAATTCGGCTAGAAGAAGAAATTATTAAAAAGGAGTTGAAAGAAAAGTTAGAAAAATAATTGCAGGAAGAACTAAAGACTATAGAAGAAGAAGATGAACCTGCAGATGATACAAATAGACACATCAGACATCGAACTGAAAGAGGCGAAAGCAATAAGTCTGGTGGGTAAAATATCCAGGTCAGTCCCTTAAACTTGTATGACCAGTATAATTATTCCAGTGATAGGATTGAAGAGAGAAAGGAAGAAAGGGACACGTTTGTCGCAAACTTAACATCCATTAAAGATAAAAGGGAAATAGAACTCTTGCTAGAAGAAAAACGAGCAGAAATGCACACTAAAATGTTAGCAGCAAACGACAAGGGCTCGAAGAGAGCAAAAAATTGCATGGAGAGGGACCGAGGGTGAAAGGTTGCGAAGAGAATTACAGGCGCTGAAGGAAAAACAAACAGCAACCAAAGAATAACTTGCCCTCTTAACAACAACAGTTCTTCATATAAAACAAGAGTTGGCGGCAATGAACAAGACCTTGCAGAAGTTGAAGCTCACCAATATGAGTTTGAGGGAGTCTGGAATACTTTCCTGCAAAGATCTGCTGCAGAAGTCGATCAACACGTACAAGCATACATTGTAAAATTTGACGAGCAGATTAGCAAAACTCCAACCCCCGCCGTGATTGAGAAATTAGTAAGAAGCGGTGGAGGAGATGGAGGAGATGGAGACGGAGATAAGAAGAAAAAAATAATTTTGCAAGAAGACGCAGGGGAAGTTAAGAAAATAAAAGTAAAGGTGCCGTGGACATACACCGGCAAGAAGGAAGAAAACGTTTTGCACTGGATTGCAGCGGTTGAGTCCTATGTGTATGGGCAGCGTATTCCGTATTGGAACAGGGTTCTCATGGCTAGTTCGTGTATGGGCGGAGATGCAATGAGCTTTGCAATTTCCCTGCAGAATGAAGTTAATTGTCAGTCTATGGTAGAGTATTCCCAACGGACGCGTATTGAAGATTTCTTTAAAGCGGTTCGGGAACGATTTGAAGATAAAAATTTAGCCCGAAGAACTGAAATGTTAATCTTGAATATCGCTGATAGGAAATGGAAAAGTGTATCCGCACTTAAATCTACCATGGATGAACTTCTGCAATGCGTTGAACATGGACTTACCCCGACAAAGATTCTTAATAATTTTGCAAGAGCACTACCCGATCCTCTCCGCACTCAATTAGCACTAAAGAAGACGGGATGACTTATGAGAAATTCAGCAAGATTGCAGTAGATCATGCTGACTTTCTGCAGAAGCAAATTATTGTCACTACTGGAAAGATTTGCCAGCGGGAAAGAAGTGGCAGAACCGCACAATCTCAGGGAATATATCTGGGAAAGACAACCTCCCTCTGACCTTTGAAGAAGGAGGTGTCGAGACTCTCTCCTACGACCAAATAAACTATGGTCTGGAGGGAGCACCCAACGGTACGGTAGTTCAGGAGGGGGACTACGCGGCCTTTGCAGCCCGCGGGGGAGGACGACAAGGAAGAGGCCATGGTCGAGGAAGAGGAGGCCGCGAACGTGGAGGAAGAGGACCCAGCACCCAGAGGGGTGGTGGCGAAGGTAGCTACTACGTGGGTGGGAGGGGGAATGGTCCCTCGCAAGGTGGCCGAGGTTTCAACTCCACTTGGGGTAGAGGAAGAGGCACATGGTATGAGAATTGGGATAAACCATATCTCCCTCATCTTGGTTTGTCGGAAGGCAAAGTTAGGGACTACGTTGCGATTCGTACTCACCCCCGTACGAGTACAAGTTGTACTCATTTCTTGTACGCTACTCATACTCAAGGCCCGTACGACTTTTTTTTCATTTTTTTTTTACTTTTTTTATTTTTTTCTCCAATTCAAATAAGAATCTGCAGATGGTGCTCAAGCAAATGTTGCTTGTTTTGGGATGTTACATCACATATATTTTTTTCGGATTTTTTGGATGACTTGTTTGTTTGTTTTTTTTTTTTTTTTTTTTTTTTTCCCGTACGGGTCATACGGGGGCGTACAGGTTTCCATACAGATATTATCTGTACGTTTCGTACGGAAAGGCCCCGTACGTGTACGTTCGGTAATGTAGGTTAGGGATTACAGAGAAAGTCTGACAAGAAAGGAAAGTTGCCGACCGGTGCCTTAAATGTGGTGACCCCAACCACATTGTTCCCTATTTCCCAGATTATAAGGTCCCAAAAGGGAACAACCAGTAGGGGTCTCAATTGCCTCTACAAGAACTTCGAATGTAAACAGACAGACATCCTCCCATCCGAAGGTTCCACTGACACTAACCGAAACGAAAGATGGTCCCCACCTAGTTAACTGTCCAGAGGTCGTTAGTGTATGCACCTCTCTAGGTGGTTCCCTCGCAGGCATAGGTGATGAGTTGGTCACTCGTCGCAAAGCTTGGACTGAAATGAAAAAATGTAAGGGACAGTTAATAATTGCATATCTAGAAATTAATAAGGTAAGAGTAGGTGGATTGGTTGATAGCGGATCAACACGCAACTATATAAGTAAGAAAGGTTTTCAAAAGTTGCGTCTCGGGCTAAAGGTTAAGCAGTTAGATGAGCCCGTGATAAGTAAATTAGCGAATAATAGCGAAATTGTGTTAGATAGGTATTTTGAAGGGATTCGGACATACTTCCGGCTCGAAGCAAAGAGGACGGTGGAATGTGTTCTTCACTCTCTGATTCTCTTGGTGGAAGATAGTCTCCCTTTTGACATTCTTTTAGGCATGGATTGGGGTGAAGCTGCAGATGCGGATATAAAGTTAAGGGATCATGAGAGTTGGCTCCCTAGTCTGCAAGGTGGAAATAATAAAATATGCCTATTCTATGAATCAGGTAAGGAAAACATCTTGGCTCATTGTTGTATGAGTGCCCCCGCATTCGCCGGCCATGTGAAGAATCATAATTTGTACGATTAAGTGTTTGTGGCATATGTGCGCCCAGTTAAGGAAGGTGGAGCTACGAAAGAGGCAAATTCCCCATAAATTCAGAAAATTTTGAAAGAATTCACAGATGTGGCAGAAGCCCCAAGAGGTGTGGTGGAACGACAATCAAACATCGCATTAAAATTATCCCTGGAAGTCAGATTCCAAAGGGACCGATTTATAGAATGTCACCCAAAGAATTTGATGAACTGCGAACCCAACTCGATGAAATGCTGAAAAAGGGATGGATAAGGCCTAGCTCCTCGCCTTATGGTATGCAAATGCTATTTATGCTAAAGAAAGATGGCGGGGTCCGCATATGTATTGATTATAGGAGATTAAATGATATAACTATTAAGAATGTTGAGCCATTACCCATAATCGATAATTTGCTCGATCGAGTTCAAGGGACCAGATACTTTACAAAAATTGACATGAAGTCTGGTTACGATCAGATTGAGGTAGAACCAGAAGACCAATATAAGACTGCCTTTCGTACAAGGTATGGGCACTATGAGTTCATTGTGTTGCTCTTTGGTCTTACTAATGCACCTGCAACTTTCCAGCGAAGGATAAATGTACTTTTTCGTAAATGGCTTTATAAATTCGTTGTTATATATTTATATGATATCTTGATTTTTAGTAAAAGTCTGAGTGAATACTGTGAGCACCTTCGACTTGTGCTAAATAAGTTGCTTGAGGCAAAGTTGAAACCAAACCCGAAGAAGTGTGAGCGGGCAAAGCGTCAGGTACTATATTTGGGGCATGTTATAGATGGAAATGAAATTAAACCATAAAACGCAAAAATTGTAGTTGTTCGAGATTGGCCCAATCCTCGTACATTGACGGAACTACGATCATTCCTTGGATTGGCTAACTACTACCATAAGTTCGTAAGACACTTTACGATAATTGCTGCTTCCTTTTGCAGACTATTGAAGAAGGAAACAATTTCGAAGTGGGACCAAGACTGTACGTCTTCATTTAAGCGTCATAAGAATTGTTTGATTAACTATCCGGTTTTGAAAGTTGTTGATCCTTCTTTGCCCTTCGTTGTTACTAACGACGCCAGTCAATACGGGATAGGCGCTGTACTCCAACAAGATGACGAGAATGGATACAGGCCTGTTGAGTTTATGTCTTGACTACTGCCTAATGAGAAGGTCGCCGCTTCTACGTATGCAAGAGAGTTATACGCACTCCTGGAAACCTTGGATCATTGGCGTCATCATCTCCTAGGTCGCCACTTCAAACCATACTCAGATCATGAGACACTTCGCTGGCTAAAAAAAAAAACCCGGATGACACCTAAACTGACTAGGTGCACTACGACAATCGATCAATACGATTTTGAGCCAAAGCCAGTAAAGGGTAAGTATAACGCTGTTGCTGACGCACCGAGTCGAAAATCTGATTTCTTCGGTGTTATTGTAACATATTTAGATGTAGGCACCGACATGCAAGATGAAATTAGAAATGCGTATTCCATTGATCCTGTCGATCGCGCTATACTTAAGCGTATTAAAAAGTGCCACAAGAGTTTCCTAACTATCGGGTAACGCAAGGACTATTGTTTGAAAGAACAAACGTGCATGATATGCTTTGTATTCCATACGTGGAAGAGATTAAAAGTGTGATATTGGGGGAGTGTCATGATACAGAAGGCCATTTTGGGTGGAGGAAGACCTATGCTAATCTTCTACGTTCCTACACCTAGCCTTGAATGAAACCCGATTGCATCGCATATGTGCAAGGTTGTCAAGTGTGCCAGCGAAACAAGAGCACCATGCAGCCTTCCCTTGGTCTCCTTAAGCCTTTGCCTATTCCAACAGGTCTAGGAGACTTTGTGTCAATCGATGTTATGGACACAAAGGTGAAAAGTAGGAACGGGAAAACCCAAGTCATGATGATTGTTGACAGATTTAGTAAATTTGTTGTCTTTGTGGCATTACCTCTGGAAGCTAGAACTGACTTGGTAATTCGAAAATTTTTTAATCACTGGGTGAAAGATTATGGACATCCCTTGACTATAGTTAGTGACAGAGACTCGCGGTTCTCAAGTGAACAATGGCAGAAACTGATGAATGTTTATGGCTCTAAATTAACGATGTCGTTAGAGCGGCATCCTCAGACGAATGGGCAAACTGAGCAAATGAACAAGATTCTGCAACAGACACTGCGTATGTACATTCGTCCTGACCAGATTGACTGGGATGAGCATTTGCTCAAAGTTGCTAGTGCCTATAATAATTTTATACACTTATCTACTTGCAGAACTCCGATGGAGTTACATCTGGGATGGCGTCCCCGCATGCCTATAAATTGTTTGAACCCAGAACAAGTACACAAACTTCCATTGGGAACGAGAATTTCACACGTGGTTAACCAGAGGTGTTATTTTCGACGAATTTTACACCGAATTGCACTGAAACTGTCATATTGTGCAGATTTTTTTTTTTTTTTTTTGTGATATATATGTGCTTTATGGCACGTCATGTGTGCTGTTTTGACATGTTTGGATCAATAATAAAAAAGTTGGCATTTTGTTGAATTCATTGGACGCTTCATTTTGACTCAGACAGTGTCTTTGTGTTAGGGTTTCATAGTGTTTTATTGTTTTTTTATTGTTTTTTTTTGCATGTTTTCTTTTTTTATGTTTGCACTATGGTCTCATATCGTCTGTTTTTAAAAATTTTGATGAAGTTCGCACCGCAATGGTCAACGAAAACGGCGAATATTTGGGTCCTCGTTAACCGTCTCTCGAGAATTTGCAATGCAATACCAAAGGGATCTAGAAAAGGTAAAAGAGAATATAGTCAAAGCGCAACATGAGATGATTGAATAGGCAAATAAGCACAAAATACCTTCTCAGTTTACTATAGGCGATCTAGTGTGGGTTCGGTCTTAAGAGTTTGTCCCAAAAGAGAACATCTCTCAAAAGTTGTTACCCGCCTACAGAGGACCATGACCAGTATTGGATGTGATAGGAGACATGGACAGACCATCCTACGTTATTGAGATTCCTCTACACCTGCATACCTACCTGGTGTTTCACACGTCAAAGTTTTTCCCGTGTGTAACTAACGAACTGTTTCTCAGTCGAAGGTCCGCAATTCCTCCAAGTATGGATGAAAAGTTTGGTGTTGATAAGATTGTTGTTGAAAGCACTATTCCCACTGGACGAAGAGGTAGACCTCAGCAGCAATACAGAGTCGGATTTGCCTATCAAGATCCAAGTGAAGAACGCCGGTTTAGTAGAGAAGAGTTAATTGAATTAGCACCGCATATTATATCTGTTTATGAAAGAGCAAGAAGAGAAATTAATATTGTGGATAGGTAAGAATTTTCTCAGAGGACTTTGAAATTAGACCGGCGAGAGTAAAAGGGTTTTTACGAATCAGACCCTAAATGGATGCCCCAGAAGCAAAGGGCCCTGTCGGCCAGAACTTAAATTCCCGAGCAACAACTTAAAAGACAAAGTTTCCTGAGACATATGTCGCATCCATAATGAAATGCAAAGTCGTTTCGAACCAGTCACAAACAGGTCTTGCACGAACAAGTATTGGACACAGTTTTCAAGATTGAGTTAGGGTCAAACATAGGATTCGTGAAAAAAAAAATAAAAAAAATGTTGGGTTTGAACTTTGAACAAAATTTATTAAAGATTATAAAAGTACAATATTTGGACCTCCTGCAGGAGCAAGATTTCACATGAAGTAAAAAAAACACAATAAAAAGGTACTTTTTGACAACCACTAGAAGTGGCGAGGAAAAACACACGATTTTCCACAGAAAATCACTACCAATTGAATCACAGTTTAGTAACGAAGTGAAATATACATTTTTTTTATTATCTCAAAAGATTGCGTGTATAGTCCTATAAGTCGTGCAACACGCCGAACATGTTCGAGGGTTTTGTGAACAGACTAATATGTTATCTTGCTTGCACCTACGTTCGCTCAAACATATTATCTTTTTGGTAAACATATTTTTTTTCAAATGATTTTTTTATTTTTTAAAAGTTTTTTGTTTTTGAGTTTTATTTTTTTACTTGATTTTAACTAAGAATTTGAAGGTGTCTCCGAGGCAAAAGTTGTTTATTTTATTATTTTACATAATATATGATTTTTTGACAAGGATTTTAATACTAACTTGAAAATTGTCATCTTGGTCAATATGTGTTGAGAACGGCGTATAGTCTTATATACGAGTATTCACTAGAACTGAGTTTTTTACAACTTTCGATTTTGCCTTGCAGTTGTTTTATCGAAGCTCTGCTTTTTGTCGGTCTGTTGAAAATGAGTTATAGTCCTATAACAGGATCTTCGCTGTAAATGATTTTCTTGGACATTTTGAAGATCATTTTACTTTTTTCTCAATTTTTGGTCTCGCTTCTCGATATAAGGTTTGAAACGTTTTTTTTTTTTTAGACACAGTTGTTTGACTTTTAGTATTTCACTCTAAACAAAATGTTGGGTTTTGTCATGTTGTTGGGTTTTTACGAATCCTATATGTGAACATTATGAATAGTATAAAAGCACCTTCCCTGACCACTTGTTAATGCAAGATGAAAATCATGAATGAACTTGAAGTGGTGAAAACCATGAATGGTCTGAAAATACCCCTGCAACCACCTCTCAATGCAACATGAAAATCATGAACGAACCTGAAGTGACGAAGACTATGAATGGTATGAGGACACCCGTTATAAAGAAGATAATGAAAATCATGAATGGACCTGAAGTGTTGAAAATCATGAATGGTATGAAAGCATCCCCCTCGGACACCTACTAATGCAACTTGAAAATCATGAAAGAGCCTGAAGTGGTGAAGACCATGAATGGTCTGAAAGAATCCCACCATCATTAGTTAATGCAACCTGAAAAAATCATGAAGATGGAATGCACATATAATATATGTATCATGAAAAATATAGATGTTGTTAACCTCTTCTCCTTTCTCACGAGTCCTGAGCCCTAGCTAACTTTACACTAAGTGTTTTTTTTTTTTTTTTTTTTTTTTTCGGGTCTCCTTAAAAGCCCAGAGTGTTCTAAAGACCAAGGATTGGACCCACGGTGATACCTGGCAGCAGCAGTCGATGGTTATCCTGGAAGGATAGACCACCTTCCCTACCTTTCCCTACGTTAATTCTCCCAGTGCACCCCCTATCCCCACTATCTTACCTCGGTGTGACCAGCACTCAGAACCATTATCATACCTATATCGAGAGCAACTTGGATCTGACAGCAATCACAAGCACCAAGGCTGGGCAGCCCCCCAACCCTAGTGGAAGCGGAAGCAAACGAACCTTGTCGTTCTAGAACTTTGAACGCCAAGCATTTTTTTTCTACATGGCGTACACGCCTAATATCAGAGAGTCTACCCATGAGGAGTACCTAGGCAAGGCAAGTTGGCGCTCACAGACATATCCTATCATCCTTCCCCTAACTTACCTAAAGTTAGGAAGAACTCAAACTAGCTGGTGCGACTTACATCCCTACCCTACCGCAGAGTCTAAGCCATGCATGAGCAGACCCCGTCATGTAGCTGATAGACTTCCCAGTCAAGTATTGTAGTTGTATGTATTTGTGTGCCCGGAAGCTATGTATGTATGAGCGTGTAGGCTATATATATGTTCACAAACCATGTTTCTGTGTGCCCGAAGGCCATGTATGTTCTGTGTAACTGTACACTAGTGAGATGTATGTGCCCGAAGGCCAGATATGTGCACTACTATGTAGAGGGAAATACGTGTTCTTTTAAGGAGATGACAGACCAAGCTGGACAAGAATCCCCCCAAAGTCCCAAGTCAGACTTTAACCCGTGCTCTATGACATGTGACTGAAAGACTCTACCATATGTTCACAAGCCATGTTTCTGTGTATGCCCGAAGACTACGTATGCTTTATCTAACTGTATAGCGAGATATATGTGCCTGAAGGCTAGATATGTGCACCTATGCGACACCCGCGGCCTAGGCCGTGGACAACTCGGTCGCCACGACTGAAAAAATCGGTCGAAGCAGCGCCCACCAGACCTAGTTTGCGGCCCGATATTTCTAATATTTTTTCGGGGGTCGAAAAATAAGTGAAAATAAACAATTAAAAAATAGGGTTTTACGGTTTTGAAAACCCTACAACCTTATATTTTTGTTTCTTGAATTTGATTTTATTTAGGATTTATAAAAAATAAAAAACAAAAACCGATTAAAAAGAAAAAAATAAAAATAAATAAAAGAAAAGCAGGAATATTTTTTTTTCACTTTTTGCATGACTGATATGGAGTCAGAGTCCTCATGAAAAAAAATTCCAAGGTTATTGTTTTTTTTTTCCTTCTTCTTCTTCTTCTTCTTCTTCTTCTTTTTCTTTTTGTGTTTGATTGTTTGATTGTTTGATTGCTTGCTTGCTTGCTTGCTTGATTGATTGATTGATTGTTTGTTTGATTGATTGATTGATTGATTGATTGATTGATTGATTGATTGATTACAAAATAAAAATAAAAAGTGTGTGTGTGTGTG
>BFEA01000069.1:3414766-3424953 GCA_003427395.1 Chara braunii | reverse complement strand
GAGAGAGAGAGAGAGAGAGAGAGAGAGAGAGAGAGAGAGAGAGAGAGAGAGAGAGAGAGAGAGCAGGTAAGTCTCCAACCTTGCGGTTGGCCTCATGGTACTTCCATTGATAGGATGAGCAAAATCGAATAAATATATGGCTAGAACATGGAAAGACACACTGCCACACTCGTGTTTCTGTCGTGCCTGTGTGTGTGTGTGTGTGTGTGTGTGTGTGTGTGTGTGTGTGTGTGTGTGTGTGTGTGTGTGTGTGTGTGCACGTGTGTGCGTGTGTGTACGTGTGTGCGGGGGGGTGGCGGCCACCAATCAATCAATCAATCAATCAATATTTTTATTTATTTATTTATTTATTTTTTACCCCCAACCCACCCCCTCGCGGCCCCGGCCCCGGCCACGGCTGCGGCCCTGGCCGCGCATGGCCGCCTCGGGGGTGATTCGTAGACAACCGGTGCCCTAACCACTGAGCCACAGGCCACTTGTCCTAGCACAACTAGGAGGGCCTACCTACACCAATATACAGTGCCACCACCGTATCTCACATCGACGTTGAAGTTCAGCCAGCCACTTGCAGTACTTCAGTGCTGCTATGGCTACTTCCAGCAAAGTCTCCCATTTGGGAGGAAGCACGAAAGTCACTCGGTGCCTTCTTCAAGACTTCAAGCTTGGATTCCGGGTGCGAGTACCTCTCACTCTCTACTCCTCGCTCACTCAAGCCAGCGTCCCTTGTGTCTCGCCACCCCAACCATTCACTAAAACAACCTGGCGGCCGTGGCCAGGTCATATGTCGACCCAAGTTGAACAAGGCCCAGGCAGCTCCCACATTACCTTGCTGCCCCACTTAACTTAACCTCCAACCCTAATTCGAGGTTACCTAGCCCTAACTAACTCGCAATTAGGGTTGGGGTGGCAAAATTCCTCGAAGTCCTCTTGCCAGCAAGCAAGTTCCCTCCAATACCATTGTTATGATCCCGGCTAATTCCGGAGTGCAAATCCACACGGAAATACAAATTAAATGCCGCTCAATTGCAAAAGAAATGAAAGAACTTGAAAAGAGATAGATATAAAGGAAGAAGAAGAATGAAGAAGGGAAGAGGAAGAAGATGTACACCAGCAAAAGATCAATGACAAATCCTCCTTCTCTTGCCAGTCAACCTTGAACCTCCTCCTCAGACTCCTCCTTATCTCCCCCAATCTTATTCTTCAACAAATAATGATAGAAACAATAAATGGCTGAGCCAGAACCAATGTCCGAAGTTCCCTTTTAATGCCAGCACGATATGACGTCCACGATAGTCATGACCTTCACCTCCAACCTCCTTCGGTAGATGATGGCTATGGCAGACTAGTAGGTGCCCTGCCCGAATGTTCTAAAGACAATGCAAAAGCACGTATGTCCTCTACACTCAGGCCACCATGCCTGAATCTGCCCTGAAGCCTTTTCGATGCAGCCCAACCCATATTGGGGCCTTCCTGGTGCAGCGCCTACCAAGGAGATGAAGATGGCATTGGCATCCAACATAGCCGACAAGTTATCTTGCCACTCTCCTTCCTCTTTCTTCTACCTCCTCCTCCTGGATGGGCTGCTCGCCATAGCTGAGGGCCCAGCTCTCCTCCTGTCTCTTATACACATCTAGATGTGTATAAGAGACAGGTGCAGCGCCTACCAAGGAGATGAAGATGGCATTGGCATCCAACATAGCCGACAAGTTATCTTGCCACTCTCCTTCCTCTTTCTTCTACCTCCTCCTCCTGGATGGGCTGCTCGCCATAGCTGAGGGCCCAGCTCTCCTCTTCCTTCCCCCAGCGCTATTTGACACAAGCGCTCCTCCGCCTAGCGCTCCAGCAGCATGACACCCAAACTTGCACACCGCAAATGAGGCAGAGCCTGGAGCTCTCCTACAAAATGTATCGGGCAACTTGCCTCTTGGGCGGTGACTTCCAGGCAGCGCGGCCTCCCAAGCGACCAGTACCTCCTCCCCCCTATCGGAGGGAGACATCATTGCAGGTCTGATGTCATCCGCAACAGCCCCTAGTCTCAGACTTCAGGACTGGTACCTAGACCAAGGCCGACCAGACTGTCAAAAGGGTACTTAATTTTTTTTGTCTTCTTCTGATGGGCCTACAGTGCTCGGCCTACAGGGTACCGCTACTCAGATGCTATTCTAAGCTATGAATTTTTTTTGTCTTCTTCTGATGGGCCTACAGTGCTCGGCCTACAGGGTACCGCTACTCAGATGCTATTCTAAGCTATGTGGGCCTACACTACCGCTACTTGAGTGCTAGCCTATGCTAGTTGAGTGTTTCCCCCGCGGCCACAGGTCAGTACCAGCCCCGAGGGCCTCCCAAACAAAGAAGTACCCTGGCGGGTCACACACACACAGACAGACAGACATGCACACAGACAGGCACGGGGGAACCAGCAAGCACGCACACATACAGACTTAGAAATCTCAGCAGATAGCGGGAATCTCAGCAAGGCACACATTCCAGCGGCAAAACTCAGCAATCAGAAGAGATCTCAGACTGTGATTTTGCGGGTCACTACACCACAGACAAGTCATAGAGTGCAAGAAAACCGCACACCACCCCTCCTTGTTTGAGCCCAGGAGGTCCATAACCCAGTTTATGTGTCACTGAAAGAAAAACAGAACAATACCGACACCGTAAGTAGAAATTGAAACTTACAGTAACCCGAAGTTCTCAAGATGAGTGCCTTCTCTGCAAGTGGTCTACCCGACTCTACCCGACTCTACCCGACTCTACCGTGGTGCTAACATATACTCGGATGTCACCCATCTCATCCCAGTAGTATACAGGCCTAATGGTACTTAACTTCCCTGTTGGATGGGATGGGGTGAAATAGCTGTGCTTTGGCCGTACAAAAGTGTACATAGATCTTATGACTGTTTGATTGAAATTCCTTTCTGTTTTACAATTACAAGAATGGGTGCCGGTGATCAGCACCCAGGTAATTCTGAATTACTCAAATTTATTTTTTATCCTGGTTTCAATTCCGAGTTCCGTTCGTAATTTAGTCCGGAATCCATCACCACTCTCGTCTTTCTCAAGTGCCACAGAAATCCAGATTTTTGTCCACAGGTCTTTAAACCACCAGTACTTGGCCCAGCTATCGGCCGCGGAAAAAAAAAGAGTAGAGAGTAGAAACGTTTCTAGTCGGATGAATTTGGGCGCTCCTGTAGTATCCCGTAAGTTTCCTAAAATTGTGGCGCGTTAACGGGCAGGACTCTAGGAAGCACTGGTGGTTTAATGGTCAGCAATGCCATATTTCTCGAGTTCAATCATGGAATTACATGCACTCTGTGCCACTCCCCCTCCTTTTTGAGTCCAGCCTACTCCAACACCAGGCCAGCCCTAAATGTGACTCAACTTCACTCAAGACCCTCATTCTGCTTAAATCACAGCAAGGTTCAACTTGTTGCAGCTTTAAGACAAACATTGTCCGGGCCGAAGAATAACCGGAGCCGGTCTCAAAGCCTGCAGGGCTCGCACATACCCAGTGCAGCTCAGGCATGCACCGCATGAGCTGTTGGGGACAGACTCGGACAGTTATGTTTGTTTCCTAACGTCTTCACCCAAATAGAACGCCCGGTGCACCTTTCAGTTCAGATACAACTATAATAACCGGGCGTTCTATTTGGGTGAAGACGGTAGTTTGGTTCTGACTCCTGAGTAAAAGAGTTAGCTCTACCTTCATAATTGGCAATTTGGCAAGAGTCCACCTCGGACCACCTGCAGTCTGCAGAGCTGTCCCAGCGCATGCACTGACAGTAAGCCCTCCATGCGGAACTCTCCTCAGACCAGTGCCCCTCTAGCCTCTAGGCTCTAGCGAACTGTAGATCCTTCCCCTAAGTCATACAACCTCGCGGTGTGCCTTGTCGGGTGGCAAGTCACCAGCTTCTATGTCAGTGACACCTGCTCTCTCATCAGAACCAGGAAAAGGGATCGAGGCACTTGAACTCGGAGTCAACTCCTTAACAAGCTCGGCAAGATCATGCGCAATGTCGGTACTCTGTTCCGTGCTTGTTGAAGCTGTTGTGCCGTGCGATGTCACCGCTAGCTTTGTACGTGCATGCTGCAACCCCGCCCACTTTTGAAGTTCTTCCAAGGCGAGGCCCACTCTGTCTTGAGCTCGCGACCACAAGTCCTTGGTGTTGGGATCCATTGTCGGCCGCCTGGCCCGGCTGTTCCCAGCAGAAAGCGATCGTGAAGGTGCAGCGAACTGCAGTTGATAGACCCGAGGAAGGATCCAAAACAGCACGTGGGCCGCCTGGTTCTTGATCTCACAGTGCAGTTCGTCTTCCCATGCCTCAAGCCCCAAGCATCGTTGCAGCCTCGGGATGGACCTTGTGAGGAACCGGACCAAGGGAGGGAAGCATGCGGTCACAATAGTATGGTCAATCTGGGACTGGACAAATTCTGGATGCCGTGCCAGCACAAGATCGGCGATGGTGACAGCATACCTTGTGGCGAGAAGAGAGTTCACTGCTAGCTCGAAGTTTTCCATCCGGTTCTCTGCACCTTCATTAACGAACGAGTTGATGTTCTCAAAGAGGCCAAATGCCGGCCTCCACGCTGGGTTTCCTAAGGACTCCCAAAAAAGGAGGACAAAGCGAGCTGTGAGGTTGAACTGGGGAAGGTAGAATGCCCACGACCGCGAAGCGCTCTCGTCCCAGGATGAGCTTGCATTTGCCAAGTCTGTGTGAGTATGCATCTTTTCAGGGTCAAGGATGGAAGATAAGCTCATGAATAACGTGGTGTAGAACTGACGATTGTCTGCAGCCTTGGGCAAGAAGCTGCTCCCCTTCTCCGGTGACTTCATCAGCTCTGCCAGGAGACCTGCAGCCGCTGCCACACAACTGTTCTTATGAGTCCCGACGTCTGAGGACCATATCTTCTGAGACTCCATCTCAGGATGCAGCAGGTCTTCGAGCAGGGGATGGTCAAAGATCTTACGGTCATCGTTGAGCATCAACCGGAGGCAGTTAACTCCCCCCGGCGAGCACCAAATGAGGGGTTGAAGAGCAGATTTCTGACTAGAGGTGACGAACAGGTCACGAAGGGTTTCGATGGCCTCGCAGGTGAGCCAGTCTACGTCTCTGGGACCCAAGGCTCGTCGCCAGTTACCGATACACTGCAGCAACATCTCAGCCACCTCCTCATCAACATCACGGATGCCCTGAGAGATCAGGATCTTGGCCAGCTGAAGCCTCGATGAGACAGACTGAACGGTACCAGCCAGATCCCGTGGATGGACCTGGGGCTCGCTGCAAAGCCCAATCAAGCGTTTCAGTTTGTCCTTAACGATGTCTTTGTTGCTGAGCTGGTAAATGGAAGCCATAGGCGGGGGGAAATGCTCCAACAGCCGATCGTCAAAGCGGTGCCACGTGATCATCCTGCGGGAAAAGAGCGCCGAGAGGGTCCTGATTGAGTGCGCAACAGCATTACAGGACAGGTTGTCTAGTAGCTTGTCTGACTTGCTGGCAAGCTGGAGCAACGCATCCACCGTATCCGTCCTCATCAGGACAGATAGAACTCCATTCACCCACACATCGTTGGCTACCTGGAAATCCGGGTGGCGGGTTTCCAGAGGCCAACCGTCGGCACTCAGAGTAGTGTACCCGTTGCTCAGTCTGCGCACATAGCCCTTATCGACCTCATCTTGTTGAGGTTTCGTGCCATCTATTGCTGGCAATGGATTCGGTTGAGTACATGGTCGACGATGTCCATGGAGGTGAGCATGTATGTCGCTTGCAGCCTGGGCGAAAGAGCTTATTGCGGAAGCTGCAGCTGCTGTCAGCTCGTCAGGATTGGCATTGGCTGGCAACGGTGTGCAGTGATCCGCCCAGGGACGAGAGATGGTGGTGGGAGCGCACTCGCTTGAAGTGATTTGACGACGGAACTCGTGCAGCAGATCGACTGTTACGTACCAGAAGTCGTCATCCGCCAGCATCTCCAAGGGGCCGTGCTGTCTACACCCCTCCCGTCCACACCTGGACGAACATGGCTGCCAAGGGAGAACAGAGAGGCCGGAAGCGAACCCTGCAACGATGGAGGCAGCTAGTCTGGTCTCGTCAGAATTTGGAGGACAGCATTTGAGGACCTGCAGCATCGCCAGGTACCCGTGGGCCCGAGCGAAGTCCAGACCAGCGTCAACGTCATGCCTGCAGCGAGCAGTCTGCGGAAGATCCTGCATGTGATCCACCAACTCCTCCTCCTCCGCAGCAGCATATGCAAACAGCTCACTGTCGCACGGTTTCGGCTTCAGTGATAACTCCAACAACGATGCAAGCGCCATCGACACCTTCCCCACAGCTCTCCCTCTTCTTCCTTGTCGTGTGCTCTTCTCTTCAGACAATCTGGGAAGGTTGTCCCGCACCATATCCACCAGCTCCTTCACACTGTGGAACCAGTACCCAGGCAGGCCACAGTCTTCCTTGTATGAATAGGCTTCGACATGACTGAACCAGAAATGACGTCCGCAGTGAACGTACCACGTCACTCCCATTTCCATCTCGGCACGTATCCTCTCCAGCCTCTCCCAAAGAGGGAAATCCGGTGTTTGATGGAGATTTTCGAAGTCTAGACTGGCCGGGCAACGTGTCCGAAAGGCACAAAGCCCCTTCAGATGGTCGAGCCAGAAGCGTTTCAAGGCGCAATACGAGCTGAAAAGAATGAGAACCTCCATGAGGACAGTGTGCAGAAAGAGACAAGAGCAAGTTACGACGAGGAACTCGTGCAGGCGCTTCAGTGACCAATCTTTGTCGTAATCTGGGTGGCCTTTCACCTCAGGAATGGCCTTATAAAGGAAGACGCCGAGAATAATCTGGGCTACCATCGCGCAGAGACGGACGAACGCGCTGAGCGCCACGTACGCGAACGTGGACCGAACTTTCCCGTTCAGCAGGGTGAAGCTTCCCAGAACGACGCGGGAAGAAATGCCTTGACCGACAGCGACCTGAGCACAAGACATGCCATGGAAGTACACTTTGTGTATGAACCCCCTAAGCACCTTGGACAACGAATCCAAGAGAACAAGTGCCACGCAAGTCCACAGGACCCTTGCCGACATATCGGGACCGAAGGATCCTAGCCCAAGGGAAAGGATAGTAAGGACCAGGTACCCTGTTCCGCTCTCGACGACCTCCACATACCTGTACATCTGTACTTGCCTTTTGACACTTGGAGATATCTTGTACACCATTTTACCTATATCGTATTGCAAGATTCTACCAAAGTGAAAGAACTCTGCCCCCGGCCTCTCTCTCTCTCTCTCTCTCTCTCTCTCTCTCTCTCCTGTCTCTTATACACATCTAGATGTGTATAAGAGACAGCTCTCGCCCCTCTCTCTCTCTCTCTCTCTCTCTCTCTCTCTCTCTCTCTCTCTCTCTCTCTCTCTCTCTCTCTCTCTCTGTGTGTGTGTGTGTGTGTGTGTGTGTGTGTGTGTGTGTGTGTGTGTGTGTGTGTGTGTGTGTGTGTGTGTGTGTGTGTGTGTGTTTTCTGCCGATGTCTAGCTTCTGTTATTGTTGATAGTGCAAACTGTGATGCTCGAAGTTACAAAGCAAATACTCTGAGGTCGCCGTCCTTCTCAATATCTGGACCGCGTTCAACGTACGGAGTTCAAATCAACGGCTATGGCGACATGGACATGGAACGCGTTTCGCCTACGCGTTTTTTTGCCCTAGCGTTTTGCCTACGCGTTTTGCAGACGAACAAGCTTCGTATGATGGCTGAAGAGAGAAGAGCACGAAGTTGAGTGCTGGTTGGAGAAGCGTAGGGCCCCAAGTACGGTGCGCTTGTCATCGAGCAACTACCCAGTGGTTTGGAATGGCGAAATGACGATATCATAGGACATGGTCTAAAGAAGTTTGGATATGGCGAGACGAGGAAGTGCAATCGACGCTAACCGAGGTCATCAGAAATTATGTTTATGTATGAAGATGGGCGAAAACCAATCCTTGCAAAGTCAAGACAATACCTAACACAGAGAAATTGGACAGCAAGACGATGCACAATGTTTCACTGTCAGTCGGTTGAATCGACGACTGTGACAGTCGTTCAAATAGTATTCCGTACCTCGTTGCCAAAAAGCCCTCATCACCCTCCGCCGACGAAATACACTGACTATCGCTTTGCTTACCGCGATTCACTAATGAGATTCCGCAGTCCGTACACCGACTTGCGCTCGCCCAACGCACAAGGTGGACGTTCGAGGAACAAGCTTCAGCGTACCTGAAGTGAGACGTACGAGTGTGTGTGTGTGTGTGTGTGTGTGTGTGTGAGTGAGAGAGAGGGGTGTGTGTGTGTGTGTGTGTGTGCGTGTGTGTGTGTGTGTGTGTGTGTGTGAGAGAGAGAGAGAGAGAGAGAGAGAGAGAGAACCGAGGAGAGAGTCGCAAACATCGAACTTGATAACAAATGTTCAAATCAGAATGTGAACGGAAGTAAGTATCCCACAGTATCCATACAAACAACGAAAGCGCAGCGTGAATCCTGACTCCAGCGCGAAGTCAATGAAGAGATGATGGACATTCGAAGCTGCTGAAGGCAACCCACAGAGATGCACCCGCTCAACCTCCGAAGAAACTCCACGAACGCCACTTAGCGAAGAAAGCCTTGCGCGCCTTCGTTGTGGTGCTCTTACTGTATGTATGCCCCAAATCCTAAGCCGCCACAGAGAGAGACACAGGAGATACACACAACCACACACAGAGAGAGAGAGAGAGAGAGAGAGAGAGAGAGAGAGAGAGAGAGAGAGAGAGGGAAGGGAGGGGAGAGGAGGGGGGGAGGAGGGGGTTTTTTTTTTTTAAGCAAACAGAAATTCGTATGGATCAGGGCACAACGAGGCCGGGGAACTCACAATTTTTTATTTTTATTTTTTTGCAAAAAACGGACCTCACAATTTGACCCGGAGCTATCCTGGCAGCATCAGCCAGTTCAGCTTGCGAGCATGAGGGCATACTCTAGGAACAGAGGTCGCCAACTCTAGGCAGCTGTAAGGATTTTCTTGTTCTGAGCATCTATACAAAATTGGAAAATATTTACCAAACAAAAGAAAAGGTTTGGAAAAACAAAAACGACAAGAAAAAAAAAAAACGAAAACAAAAGACAGCAAGAAAAACGTCATATTTCTTCTTCCTTCGGGGAGGCACCCGGGTGGACGCTTCCGTGCATTTGTGAGTGCGTCTACCCCATAGAAGTCGGGAAAAACGCATCCGGGAAAAAAAAAAAAAAAAAGAAGCATCCGTTGCGAGGGAAGTGCCCAAGCTCAGGGGTAGTTAGCCACCGCAAGTGGCATTCAGGAGGTCGTGGGTTCAATCCCACCGACCGCCCCCGGTCTGTATTGCCAGTATTGGTAGGGTATTAGGCTATCGTGGGTCAGTGTGTGTGTGGGTACAGTTGTATGTGGTGAGTGAGAGCGGCCATAGGCACTACTGCTGCTCGATGAGGGCGGGGGAAGTAGATGGGAGGCGTAGATACTAGCCAAATGCTGTGTCTTGCCTTAGCGGGCTTCCGCCCACAGGCGCCCCCACGCAACATGCATCCCCTTGATTGTGAGACTCTGAGGTAGCTATGCTTGCAGGGGTCTCCCCTTTATAGGCTTATTAGAACCTAGAAGTAGTGATAGGTAGGTAGTGAGAGGTGAAATTTTGAGGAAACAAATATATCTCAAAAAAAAAAACGCTGTTATGAATAGTAACGAGAGAATGAAATTAGATGGAAAAAAAAAAGAAAAAAAAAAAGGGKGACGAAAGAATGCAGCGAGGTTCAACGGACCGGGAAGACCACTGTCAAGGTCACTGGTATTGGGCCTCGCTGCATTACTGTCCACATGCACAAAAGACAAAAAAGATGGCAATGTATCTTTCCGTGTTCTAACCGTGGATTCGGTCTCATTTTGCGCATTTGGAGAGTAGTGCAGCGAGGCCCAATGTTTCTGATTCATGAGTGATGTGTCAAGCTGCATTATGGGCATAGCCACACCGCTCCCGAAATGTGCAAAATGAGAATGAACTTCCCCCTAAAACATGGCCAGATGCACCCGCCACATTCTTTCCCACATTTCGAGAGTGGTGTGGCGATCCCCATTATTTCGAGAGTGGTGTTTCGTTGTAGCTGCTGCCGACCGTAGTCGGGTTTTTTTTTTTTTTTTTTTTTTTTTTTTTTTTTTT
>BFEA01000069.1:3376978-3389480 GCA_003427395.1 Chara braunii | reverse complement strand
AAAAACGACACCACATCACCGGCCATCTACAACCCAACAAGAATCCCATCCGGACTCACCACCAACAAAACACGCCACTCCTCAAACTCGCACTAATAAACAAAGAACCCCCGACACCACTTGTAGCGACTGCACACCACTCCAGGATGCCTTCACACTGCTGCAATTCCCGCCCGAAAACCACTTCCGGAAACATACAGCTTCCCTCTACAGCACCCATCACATACCACCAAACCATGCCACTATACAACTGCGCACGCGATTAAACCCAGATCCCCCCACACCTCGGAAAACATACTCACACCTTCCCACGTTCGCACATACAACCCCTACCCCAAGATCACTTACTGCAATCACCCCCCTTCACTATCCACTATCTTACCCACTCAATACACCTCAATGATACCCCCCACCTAACCTCGGTACATCAACACACACTCCTGTACCCGCACACATACCCCGCTCACAGTCCCTTCTCCTCCCACCCCCCTCCCTCATCCCACTACCCCACACAACACCGTGACGATACTCGGTACTGGACGCAATCCAACACTGGGCCCACAAAAAATCAGCACCACCCCCCTATTTTTTTTTCCGTGCAACCCTCCCTACAACATCCCCTGCACTCGCACAACCCCTTCAGGTGCACACGTTTTGTTTTTTTTTGTTTTTTTTAAGTGCTTTGAGTGCGGGGGGGGGGGGGGGGATAAAGCGCGCTCTTAAGCGCGCACGCTCACGCTTACGCTCGCTCATACGGTTTCATAGTCCGAAGGTAGTTCACTCAGTGGTGGAAGGACTGCTTGCGCCGTTAACTGTTTATTGTGGAATCTGCGGTGCATTTCTGATCTGATACCGGGGATTGTCTCGTTAAACAAACACTTGAAGAAAGGGGATCGAATGATCGGTGTCTCCTTTGATGTAAAAGATATGTTGTCGAATCTGCCGCATCCCTTAATCATGAACAAGGTAAGATGGGTAATGGATTTCTGGATGGGTGAAAACTTTCATGGTGTTTTTGTTAGTTTGCATAGCAAGATGGTGAAGTTGACCAAAGGGAAGTGTGAAATCGGTTGGGCATTCCTAGAATTCGCCTTGTTGATGTCTTACATCGAGTTTGAATTGATGAACACTTTCATTGTCGCTCCTGACACTCTTCTTCGTCAAACAATTGAAATTCCTATGGGTAAATCTACCAGCCCCGCCCTTGCCTGCTTGCTATGTGCTTTCAATAAGTTCCTGTTTCTTTCTTCCCTCGGTGCTGACCGTAAGTTGGTGAGAGACTTTCGTATTGTTGATGACATATCAATTTTTATTAAGTACCGTGATGGGTGCTCTGATTCCTTAATGACAGCAATGCGAATCTTGGATTCTTTTTGGAACTGCTATGATGTGAAATTGCGAATTTATCTCTGGAGCAGACAAATGACGACGATTGTTGGAGCTTCATTGGGTGTAAGCTTAAGTTGGTTAGCTATCCATGTCGTCTCTTCTGTATGGCTACTCACAAGAATCAGGAGGGTTCTGTCCTCTACCCACTTGTTTTTCATAGTATTCAAGACTTGTGTTCCTACTCTAATCGTCAGCAAAAACTCGCGGTTATATTGTCCTTCTTGCATCGGGCCCGTACCTTCACTACTTTATCCGATGGCGAACTGGTTTTTATGTTTACTCTTAAGGTTGAATTGTGGAAACGAAGATACCGTTATAACTTCTTTGATAGTGCGCTTGTTAACTTATCAAGGAAGTTTGCGGGATGTTGGGATAACTGGATCCCGGTCCCTACCAATTGGGGTCGGATGTCCCGTTTCTGCATGTAGTGGATTTTGAGCCTGGGACCTTGAACTCGATTTTTTTCATTCTTGTCCCGTGATATTTGGTGCTTTTTGAAACCGGGTCTGTTGTTGTAAACCCCGGTCCGGGGTTTTTAGGATTGTTGGAGTCGTGGTGGTCCCCTTCTGCTTTCCCGAATGATGTTTTTGGATAGGTCAATTGTTCGAATACTTGTAGTTTTGACTATTGCGGCGAAGTGCTCAGCTGAAGTTTAGGGAGCCGGTTCGGTCGTAGTTGAGGTTTTGGTAAGACTGTTTTGGAACTATGGTACCCGGTCCTCCTGTCCCTTTCTTTCGTGCTCTGGTCTTGCCCTTCGACGCAAGATAAATTGATGGGGTACTGTTCACACAGGACCTCCGCGACCAAGAGCACTGATGAGTGATGTTGGCCAACGACCAAAACGTTAGGTCTTCGTCGCCATATTTTTATTATAATATCTTTTCAAGTCGCATTCGGGAGAAATCTTTGTTATCTTGCTATCTCCTCTTCTTCTTCTTCTTCTTCTTCTTCTTCTTCTTCTTCTTCCTCCTCTTCTTCTTCCCCTCTCTACTCTCCCCTCCTCCCATTCTTTTTTTCTCTTCACCTCCTGGTCTATTTGGCGTGGACTTCTTGTTGAACTGATTGTCCTGTGTTTGTGGTAGTAGGTCCCTTTGCTTTTCATTCCGTGATGATGAATGTTCAATTTCACACAGGTAGGGTGCCCGAAGTGCAATTGTGAATTCTATCTCGCCCCATAGTGCAATTATAACTCGTTTTTGTCACTGCCACGTGGTTACCCCTTGCATGTGGTTACCCCTTGAAAGTATCTGTACCATCTACTGAATGAAGAAACACCAGTCTCCAAATGCATTATCCACTTGCTCTGAAGTGGCACAATGCTTGCTCAAACATACGAGTAATTGTTGCGTACCCCTTCCGGGTCTCTTTGTCATCAGAACAACAACAGCCCAATCCCGATTATCAGTTAGAGTAATTGTTGTACTTTGATGAAGTTTGATCAATACAACAGAAGGATAGCGTAATGAACGCCTTCTTCTGCCTCCGTCCAGAAATTTTGCAAATATTTCGAGGTAGCTCCACAACATCCAAGATTGCCTCCTCATTTTTGCTGATCGTCGGACCACTCGCAAACAGATAATCATTCCGGGTCTTCCTTGCTATGGACAGTGTAAGAGTCCCGATCTCCCATTTTTATCATTAGTCCTTTTTAGACGCAGAACTATATCATTAGTCACACTTACTTTACACACTTGCTGAATAATTTAATAACTCTCAATGCCTATCACCCTTTTTCTCATACTTTTTTTGGGAAAACTTATAAAAGTTAATAAAACCTCCCCACGATGAAACCTATGTATTCACGTCACCCCAAACGGTGCAAAAGGCGTCGCAGGCCCGAATATGACTTTTCGTGTCATTTTTGCACTCTGGCTGGGCCGGTAACACCCATTGTGCAAAAATGGCGGGAAAGTGATTTAGAGGGTGCGAAAATGACCCCAAAGGTCATTTTGAGGCGTGCGACACTTTTTGCCCGGTTTGAGGGTATGCGCCATCATTGCCAAATCTATACTTGAGAGAACCGACTTATGATAATTCCCCATGGCGATAAAATGTTAAACTGTCTAACCTGTAGCCGTTTTAAACGATATTAATATTCACAAATTAGACGCACACACAAGCCTGCTTTTCCATCGGGATTCCCATCACCTGTTTCAACAAGCACACACTTCACTTTCAAAAATATATGTCTGAGTTCATACTCAATCTTTACTCCCCACCAATTTCTCTCTGAAAAAAATTCATGGTTTTTCAACTTCGTCCCCCCTTTCTCACAAATCCTCGCCTAAGATTCCCTCCTTCGTCTTTTGCTTTCACCTCATGTCAACTAATGATCCATCTGAGCACTTCCCTGATCACCTAAAAAATGATGG
Organism: Chara braunii; assembly: GCA_003427395.1. NCBI lineage: Eukaryota > Viridiplantae > Streptophyta > Charophyceae > Charales > Characeae > Chara > Chara braunii. Next base: position 3,385,719 of record BFEA01000069.1, on the reverse strand, counting down.
AATGTAGTACGTGTAATGAGCTGACCAAACACGGACTGAGACACACAACTGATTTCTGAATTTTGCTCATGGAATGAATGCCTTGCTGAGTTTCCCGCTTGTTGCTGAGTTCTCTAAGTTTGTGTGTATGCACGCTTGCTGGTCTGCATATCTGCCTGAGTGCTTGTCGGCTTGAGTGTGCGTGTGACATTCAAGGGCACTTGTTCGTTTGGTGGCCCCAAATGGCTGGTACTTACATGGGGCCGTGACATTAAGGATTGCACCGGGGAAAACACTCAAGTGGCGGGGAAAGAGGTCCACGACACTTCAAGCAGCGGAAAACAATAGAGTAGCAGGTAGGCCGTTACCACACCAGGTAGAGGTAGATGTGCCGGGTACTCGAGGCAGAGCAGAAGAAGACAAAATTTGGCATTTTTAGAGGCCCAGTGGTTGTAGGCTAAGTATAGGCGGGTACCAGTCCAACCAGTCTGAGTGTAGGGCCAATACGGGCGATATGAGAGTCTGCAATGATGATTCCCTTCGAAAGGGAGGAGGTACCGGTTGCTTGGAGGCCACGCGGCCTAGGAAGTCACTCGGCAAGAGGCAAGCAATCCGCTATATCTCCAGAAGGAGCCAATTGCTCCTCCTCATTGTTGGTGTGCAAGTTGGCGACACACTGGTTGGAGCGCAGGCTGGAGCAGCGCCGACATTCAGCTGCGATGCTGGGGAAGCAGCAAGGACACTGAGGAGGAAGAAGATCAGGACTAGGAAGGGGAGTGTTCGAGGTACTTGTCTGGCTATGGTGGTAGCTATCTTCATCACCTTGGTGGGCGCTACAGCAGGAAGGCCCTGTTGGGGCAGAGCACCAAGAAGCTTTGAGACAGAGTCAGGCATGGCGGCTTGAGCTAGAGTCAGGAAGTTTGTGTTGTCCTTTGGACAGCAGGGCGATGCCCTGGTAGTCCGCCATAGCCTCGGCCTATGAGAGAGAAGAGAGAGAGGGGCAGCCATGACTATGGTGGACCTCAAGTGATACCTGCAATAAAAGAGGGAATCGGGCATTGATTCTGGATCAGCAATTCAACATTGTTAGTATAATTCTCGTTTGAATAAGAGGGGAGAAAATTAGGAGGAGGAGAGTGGTTGGGGAGGAATAAGAGCATTATCACTGGTCTTAGTGGTCTATGCTAGTGAACATCATCTTCTTCTTCTTTCTTTCTTCTTCTTCTTCTTCTTACCTCCTTTCTCCTCTCAAACTCAGTCATTTCTTTTTGCAATTGGACGACATTATACTTTCTGATGAATCTCAACTTTGAAATTGGTCAGGATCATAACATTGGTATCAGAGTTTATTCTACTTGCTGGTGAGAGTTGACTTATCCACCCTAACCCTAACCTAAGTGGTTCAGGCTGACCACTTAGGGTTAGGGTTAGTCTGAAGTGGGAAGTGGGGCAGCGTGGGTAAGGGAAGCTGCCCCAACCTGGTTAGGTTGTGTTGGGTCGACACTAGACCTGACTAGGTTGATTGAGAGTGAGTATGTGGTGGCGAGACACATCAGGAGGACTTCATGCGACAATCTGAGAGAGGCGACAGTGAGAGGCACTCACACCTGGAATCTGACCTAAGGGAGGCACTCGGTGACTTAAGGGCCTCCCTCAAGTAGGCGATCTTGTGGGAGGTAGCCCTTCTGCATCTACGGACTGTAAGTTGCTACTTTGTTCTTCAACACCAACGGGGGATTCGACGTTGCACTTTGGTATTGGAGTCAGACCCTCCTACATGATAGGACACTAGTGTAGAGGTAGCGAATAGGGTTAGGATTACCATATGAGGAAGCGGGGTGAGTTATACTTCATCTCAGAGTCCGGGCCACTTGGGTAAGTGTCGTGCACGTAAGGGTTGCCCATGTATGTATGCGTGGTATTGTTTGTCCTGCTGGGGTACTTCTGGGTCTCTTTCCTACTCCGTTGAACTTTTGGTTGTGTGCATTGGTGTGCAAACTGCTGACTAACTTGAACGATGTAGAAATGAAGTATCTTGCTTTGACTGCCATATCTTTCTACAGTGGTTTGTCTTTTTATTTTAAACGGATGTAGTATGTAGGTTCTCTCTTGAAGTTGAAAGTCATTTTTCAGTACGGTAGAGGGAGAAAGAAGGACTTTGAGGTACTCTTCTTGCTTGGGACTTAGGTCGCGACCTACTTGGAACCCATTAGGACTCAGTCGGACCACACCCGAACAAAAAAGGCCCCTTGGAACCAAATTTGTTGACGTAGTGTCACTCTCTTTGTTGTCTAGAATACGTTACTTTTTTTTTTAATTAGAGCACTCGCTGTCGAGGAGATCTGAGATGTGATGTTTTGGCAAACTGAAGGCGCACAATCCAATGCTTGACCTGCACCTTACGCACTACTCAATTCTCCATTGATGTATGTTGTTACTTGTAGTTTGATTTGTTGTACTTTGACGACGCCGATTGGATTAGGCTCGAGGGGATCTCGTACTTGATCTAACCGGACTGAAAGTTAAATATCTTTTATGAATGTATTTTATTTTTTTGTTGATCACACACTAGTCCAAATATTTTGCCACTCCGGCTAGGAGTTCTCAACTTGTGCTTTCAGTTTGTTTCTTTACTGAAATCCCTTTTATGCCCGTCATGACGCGCGGACAAGAGAGAAGAGAGAGAGAGAATATGGCAACTGAAGGAACTAGTAGTTCCAACATGGCATTAGCCAAGCTTTCCAATATTTTAAAGGTTTGTATAGATGTAGCGAGTGAGGAAGATAAATCGTTGTACCAAGTCTTCTATCAGAAGAAAATGGCCAAGGAGGAAAAAAAGGAAGATGCTAAGCGGAAAACAGTTGTTGGCGATATTGAGACCATTCTTAAAAAACTCTCAATCATGCCTGATGCAGATCTGAAGAAAGATTTGGTTGTGTATGTACGTGCACTTGTAGACTACCATTTGCTCAACGAGCTTCCGAGTTTAAAGTCCCAACTACTTGAGGAAATGAGTCAGATGCGTACTCAGATGACAAATATTGCCAAGGAGCATTGCGATCATATACAACAAATGACAATCATGCATCATGCCCAAATCTTATGCTGCTAACATTTATACTTTTGCACCTCTGCATGCTTGGACTCATTCTTCTTCGTTGAGCTTGGTGGCTAATCAGTCGAGACCTGCAACAGGTGCAAATTTCGCTGCCACTACAAGCGACATAGCAAAAACTTTTGCAACTGCCGTAGCCCTAAGTTCAGATTGAGCCATGGCTAGTCCCAACTATAGCAGTCCATATATGGACAGAAAGACTGTGATGATACTGTCATATACGATGACAAGGATGATGCGGAGTCCTAGATCAGCTCCATGAATGCCTACTTTGAGGTACAGAGCACTCAAAGAGCGAATCAGTCCTTGATCCTAGGGACGAACTTTGAGACTGTCGTACGGACCTTCTTTCAAGCTATGCAAGATGGGTATCCCCAGATCGAACTAACGAAATAGCTTAAAGTCACTTCGGCTGCCACTCTCGAAAATATACTAATAGCGCAATATAAAGACTAGCATGATGCAACTAGAGTAAGGATACGACTCGACGAACTTAAGCGCAACAAGTGGCAGGGCGCCATGCACAAAATTTAGTGGCATACAAACAAACTCTTTGCGATGCCAAGATTGAAGTTGACCGTGCAATCGTGTTTGGATGTTGTTTAAAGGGATTGGTTCCCACACATTTAATCAATCGCCTAGGAAGAGATTTTTTTTTTTACACTGACCGAGTTTCCTTGATGAAGGATGTCGTCAATCTGGAGGCTGGAGACCTGCTTACCACAGCAAGCAGTAAAAACACTTTTGTTCGCGGACGATTTCGTGGTAGCAACCGTCTACTTGCGCTTGACTTCCTAGTGGCGGAAGAGAAGACCGAAACAGATGATCCCACTCTTAGCGACGCCTAAAAACAGGACGCTGATACAAAGTACTCTTCCACTCAAGAATCTGATATTAATAACGAAGATGAAAATTTTGGTGCCTTTAAAAATACTGCCTATACTAATGGAAGGCAAAACTGGAATTCAGTGAGAAACTTTCTTGCATTTCCTAAGGGAGCCAAAATCCAATCCAATCCGGAGGACGCAAGTATTAAACCTTGGGCGAGCCTCTGCATCAGTGAGGCTGAATTGAAGGCTATGATAAAGAAAGGAGGCTGCCTGCATTGCCAGAAAACTAATTGCAATTTCACATAGTCCAAGGATGCTTTAGGCTGCAGGAAAACTTGAATTGGGTGTAGAGGGTTTATCAGCATACTCGACGACCAGGGAGTCTGAACAGGTCAATGATAGTTCTCCTAAGGAACATGTACTGAACCAATAATCCTCCCTTGAAGTCCCATCTTCAGTTGATTCCAAGGTTAATGAATGTAATGTTTCATATGTTGAGCCTTGGGAGGAGAAAGAGATGGTTGACTTCCACTATCACCTAGAACATTGGGCTGAGACGAAACAACAACGTGCTTAAGGGGCAGTAAAGTTTATCTTTTTCAGACTTCTGAATGTCTCATCAATCACCGCTATCTTCGTGTCTTGATTGCTTGTAGTTCTACGACTAACTTCATGTCACCGCACATGATATGCAAAGTGGGCTTGGGGATGAAGCAAGTGACTTTGTAGAGCCCTTGTCGGACTCAAATAGACAACAAAGAGGTTGTCCCATCTACGCATGCAATCAAAGGTGTGTGCACTACCTTTGATAAAGACAAGACCATCACATACGCATTGAACTTCAATGTCCTTGACAGATGCCCTTTCAACGCAATCCTCGGGTTGAGCTGGTTACGGTCTCAATGCGAATGGACCAACTTGAAGAGGAAGGAACCACTTTTTATGGTCAAAGATGCACAAGGGAACGAGCGTCCTGTCCTCTTGGACGAGAAGCATAAGTCCCCGATAACCTTTCTTCATGCCATGCTATGAATCCTCCCGTACGTATACGAGGAGTACGAACGGTCGTACGACTGTACGTACGATCGTATAAGTCGTTTCGGGGGCTTACCCGGGGGGAGATTTACCATGTAAGGGGGKGGGGGGGGGGTTGCATGTCAGGGGCCACCCCCCAAAGTAAAAACAAAAACGAAAAAAAAAAGTTCGTTTGGGGTTAGGGGGGCGGTGGGGGGATGGGGGGGGGGGGGGGGATCGGGAGTTAAAAAAAAAAAAAAAAGATTGATTGATTGATTGATTGATTGATTGATCGATTGATTGATTGATTAAGGGGGGAAAAAACGCCAAAAAAATAAGACCCAAACTTTTTTTTTTTTTTGATTGATTGATTGATTGATTGATTGATTGATTGATTGATTGATTGATTGGTTGGTTGGGGGATGGTCGCCCCACCCCCCCCACACATGCACACACACATGCACACACACACATATGCGGACACATTTACACACACACACACATGTCGCATACACATACACATGCGAACACACACACACACACATACACACACATATACACAGTTTCATACTCACACACACACACACACACACAAACACACACACACACACACACTCGCGAACACACACACACACACACACACACACACACACACACACACACACACACACACACACACACACACACACATACGCCCACATATAAACACACGCACAAACACACATTCTCTCTCTCTTTTTCTTATGTCTCTCTCTTTCATGGAATGGACAAACCTGACCAAACACCGACTGAGACACGCAACTGATTTTTTTTGTTGTGCTCATGAAATGAATGCCTTGCTGAATTTTCCTCTTGTTGTTGAGTTCTCTAAATTTGTGTGTGTGTACATTTGCTGGTCTGCATGTCTGTCTAAGTGTTTGTCGGTTTGACTGTGTGTGTGACTCCCAAGGACACTTGTTCGTTCAGTGGACCCGAAGGGCCGATACTTACTTGTGGCCGTGACATTGAGGATTGCATTCAGGGAGAACACTGAAGTGATGGGGAAAGAGACCCGTTGTCGCACTTTTTCCAATTAGGCCTCTTTTGGCTACCAGAGAGGCAACAGACTGTCACGCTTGATGTTGAATGAATTTTGCAATAAATAATTTAAATTAATTAAAGCAAACCCCTTCCTATTGTGTGCGTCCGCCTTCGAGCGAGACCCTTCAATTACGGTCTTTACCGGTCCCCAGTCTTAGGAATCTTTTATTATGATCCGGAACAACAAAGGTCATGCAAATAAAAATCACAAAATTTGATTATGCCATGCATATATCAAGTTTGCCAATTTACTACTTTTGAGAACTGTGACGAAATCAGCAAGAAGCATAATATCAGGTAATGTCAATTCAAACGAACTAGGACTCCCTGGCTCAAGGCAAGACAAGATAAAATGAGGAAAGGTGATAACTCATAATAATATCAGAAAGTACAAATGAAAAGACATGGCTGACACTCGTCAAGAGTCCTCACTCATCCCTCTCAGGTCTCATCCTCATTCTCTTATTTGATTGTACGTCTTTTGTGCATTAAGCCACACGTATGTGCTTCTTGAGATTGTGGCCTAGAGATGTAGAGTCACTTAAGACATGCAAGTTCCGAACACTTTCATCCAAGACCAAAGATAAGGAAGACAACCATAATGGCGCAGAAATCCTCCCATAGAGTAGGAAGATATGAGTACGAAAAAATCCCTGGTCTGAAATGTCCAAACTCTGAAGGTTTGGTCATTGCTTTGTAGTCAATCTTTGCAGGAGAGATATACTTTTTGGCCAAATCAACCAAATCGCCCCAATACGACCCATCTGTAAGAAGGAAGGTGATAAAAAGTCTGGGATAATCTGTGTAGAGTTTGGGTCCAAACCTACAGATCAACTTCGTACCACTCTCATTAAGCTCTCGCTCCTTCTTCTCATTGACAAAATATTTGGCTGCAGAGATCCAGACAATATCAAAGTGCTCACGAGTTTCCTTGCTTTTCTTCACATTGATCCTCATGTCATGAATGGTACCTTCTGCAAACCTATTGAGGACAACGAAGATTGATAAATCTTCTTGCCTGAAACCAACAACACTGATATACTGATACTGAAAAACATCCTTTTAAGCAATCTGATTGAGGTTGGTCAAGACTGACTCACCAAACGGAAATGAATGAACCATATTCATGTGTTGAGACAAACAATTGGAGAGTGGTTTGAATATTTCTAATGGGAGCACTGATTGATTGATGTTAATCAGAGAATAGATGATTGGTTATTAGCACAGATTACTGATCTCACTGATGAGGACTACCAGTTAACTGTCCCTGTTAAAGATTGTTTGACTGTTGTTGGTCTTGATAGTTGGAAGTGATAGAACGATGATAGCCCTAATTGAGGGTTGTTGATGATAGTTCAGACGTTTGATAACTGTTGTACACTTCAACATTGGTTATAAACCATTGTTAACTTGTGAAACACCCCTTACAGATACGAGGCGTCTGTACGGCCCATACGGCCGAACGTACAGCCCCCCCGGCAGTCGTACGGGCCGTACGTACGGCTATACGAGCCATTTCGGCGGCCCTCCTACGGGCTTTTTGACACATGAGCAGGTGGGGGGGGGGGTGCATGTCGGGGGCGACCCCCTCAAAGTAAAAAACAAGGAAAATAAAATTGTTCGTTTGGGGGGTGGGTAAAGGTGGGGGGGGTGCTAGGGTTTGGGGGAAAAAAAATAAAAATGATTGATTGATTGTTTTTTTATTATTTATTGATTGATTGATTGAAACATAGGATTCGTGAAACCTAACAAAACAAATTGTTAGGTTTGCACGAAATCTTTTCATGATTATGATAGTACGTTTTTCAGGTCCTCCAGGAACAAAATTTGACGTGAAGTGAAACATCCGCAAAAAAAAGAACATAAAATTAATTTTTCAGAACTATTGGAGGGGGCGAGGAAAAATGCGGTTTTTTTTCATAGAAAATCATGACCTTGTGAAGCACCGTAGGTTCAAGCACTGAAATATCTTGATTTTTTTTAATCCAAAAAAATTGTGTTTATAGTCCTATAAGATGTGTAGCACGATGAATTTATTCGGGGGTTTTTCGAACGCGCAAACATATTTTCCTGTTCGTGAATACGTCCGCTTGAACATGGTTTCTCATACATGGGCGAATATGTTATTTTTTATTGTTTGTTTTAATTTTTTTCCCTATATTTTTATTTTAAACTCATGTTTGGCTAAGAATTTCAAGGTATCTTCGAGGCAAAAGTTCTTTGTATTCTTATTTTAAATGATATACATTTTTTTATAAGAGTTTTATTGTTAAGTTCAAAAGTGATTTATAGTCCTATAAACTATTTTGTGCAAAGCTTGGCTTTTACCTAACTGCGGAAACTGACTTATAGTCCTATAAATGAGTATTCACCACAACACATTTTTTTTTACATCTTTCAAGTTTGTCTTGTCATCCTTAAAAATTACCCTGTTTGAAATCTGTTTTTTTGCCAATCTACTGAGAATGACTTATAGTCATATAAAAGCATTTTGCAAGGAAGGGTTTTCTTGCACATTTTGAGGAACGCTAGACTTTTCACCTGATTTTTTGCCTCCTTTATCACAAAACGACTAAAAACGCTCTCTTTTTGTGTAAAAATAACAGTTTAAATTTTACTTTTTCGTTCTATAAGAAATGTTAGGTTTTCTTTGATTGTGAGGTTTTCACGAGTCCCCCTCCCCACACCGGCCACACACACACACACACACACACACACACACA
>BFEA01000069.1:3346015-3359410 GCA_003427395.1 Chara braunii | reverse complement strand
TGTGTGTGTGTGTGTGTGTGTGTGTGTGTGTGTGTGTGTGTGTGTGTGTGTGTGCGTGTGTGTGTGTCTGTGTGTGTTAATGCACCTCCAGAAGAGAGGGACTCTTTGTGTGTGTGTGTGTCTGTCTAAACGCATATGTATACATGTATCTTTCTGCCTGCCTGTCTACCCTGTATCTACATGAATACGAACAGTTACTTGTCTCTCTGACATGTACTGATATGTCTTCTGAGTCCTGACTGCTATATAGACCTCGACCTACATCTCAAAAAGTTTGTTTGGTATTCCACAACTTCCTCTGTCACTCCGACTTCTTGCCCCTTGTATGTTTCTCGCTAACTCCGCAGCAGAATGTGGACACGCAATGCACACTTTAGGCAGATCAATGCGCAGGAGATGGAATAGGAGAACTCGTTACAGCCTTACAGGCAGAGCCAGAGCTTCTCTTGGAGCTGCGTGAAAGCTGCGATGCATGTATTTATAGATCGAGTTATAGCAACCGAAGATGATGTACCCTGGACAGATGGGAAAAGAGAGGATACTTGGTGGAAACCGCCCACGCCAAGCCCTTCTTGGTTCTGGCAGCGTATGTGGCTCACTAGTACCTGAACGCAACTGTTAGTAAACGGAACCCGAGCTCGAATCCTTCAAAAAGATGAACAAGATAAAGCTGAGGGCTTGCCCCCTTTCTCTTGGCATCAAAATCAGGCCAGCAAAATCGAAAACCAGAAACAACTGTCCTTCGGGACATCCGTTAAAATCGGAACGATACAGAGAAGTTGAGAGAACCTAGACAAGATTAGCATGGCCCCTGCGCACTCAAGGATGACACGCATAAATCGAGAAATGGTCCCAAAAAAAAAAAAAAAAAAACAAACAAACAAACAAACAAACAAACAGAAACAACCAACAAAAAGCGCAGACACAACCATTGTCAGACAAGAACCGTAAGGACCAACTTCGTGTTTTTTTTTTTTTTTTAGTTGGCATAACCTGCGCTGTCCTCTTACTGTTACGTTCTCTTGAAATTTGCGCGAGTTCCCCGAAAGTGGGTCGCTCGTTCCCAGTCAAGGTGACTGAAATCGTTTTTCTTTTCCTTTTCTTTTTTTTCTGTCACTGAATCGTACACACATGTTACCATGAGTTAGGGCGTCGCCGCACGGGACACGAAACGAAAAACGAAACGAGTGCATCTTCCTGCAGAACATTGCCAGGTTCATCGGTTTGCAATAAAGAGTAACGAGTGTATTTTGCCACCTTTCGTGGGCAGATGCACTCGTCTCGTTTTCGTTTCGTGTGCCGTGCGGCGAGACCCTTAGACTCCTATTTCCCCGCACCCCACCCAAAACAAAAAAACAAAAAAACAAAAAAACAAAAAAACAAAAAAACAAAAAAACAAAAAAAGGTTAGAATCCTGGTACCGAAAAAGAAAAAGAAGGCAGAGGAGGGATTCAGGGGAAAGAAGGGGAAAGTCCTTAGGGGACATTCGCCGGGTGGAATTTCGTCCCTAGCTTTTGCCCAACGAGATGGAAAAATTGAAAGAATCCATGAAATTTAATTTCTTCTGGATACGTTGCCTCAATGTGCCGGTGACGGCCATTTTTCATCTTCGTCTCCAAATTGAGAAAACCATAGGAAAGGTGCTGAAGATGCATGATTATCAGCCAAACAAAAATGAACCCTCCATAGCGAACGTTCGTTTTTGATTTAGAATCTTTGGCACGCTTTTCCTTTCATAGGTCTTTATTACTCGTTAACTATAGAACTTTCAGAAGAGGAATCAGTAGTGGTGGACGTGGTCAACGCGTTGACCACCCCCTACTGTTCCCACTGCAGATGGTGGTTCCACTACGACGAGGAGTGTAGGAACGTGGCGCGAAACAAGGATCACTCAAACCTAAAGGTGCAGAGGAGTTGCTTCGCGACCCTAGGGCCAGGCGCCAACGTCGTAACCCAGTCCCGCAGGACCAGGGACACGGTAGCTTCTCCTCCCAGATCAGGAGCAGGGAGCGCTACCGCCCTCCCCCTCCTATTTCGTCGTACACCTCGACCTTCACAAACAAACTCTATGATACCTTCTCTCACATCGGACAGGCTTGGCGTCCGACGGGCAGGATCAAAATTTGGACAGGAGAGGACCAGGCGGAGAAAGCCGCCCCAAGGACATTGATGGATTTGATGGATCTCCGCAAATCCGAAGGTGATGATGGAGTCCAGTTTGAATTTGATCGAAATAAGGAACGGTAATTGAGGAACCGGCAATTGGCTGTTCAGAAAATAACAAGGTGGTGAATGAAGACGCAATGGATGTTGCTACCACAGAGGAGGAAAACCCTTTGGCCCTCATGAGATTGGATGACACAGTCCTGAAGGCATCTCAAAACGCAAACAAAAGGAAGAAGTAGTCCAACAAACGAGCTAGGAAAACGGAATCGGGGAAGGAAACTCCCACGCGCTGTAACTCTTCAGACGGTTCCGAGGCGGATCATCAGCACGAAGATTTGGCACTCGCTGCAGACACCTTGGAACCTACCTTTCCTAAGACGCTCGCCCTCAGTGAGGGCCCCGGAGTGGAAACGCTGGATAAAGGGGATGAGGTATTTAAGCACGTGGTATCAATCTTTTGCATCCCATCGAACCAAGGCCCGATGGCCTTGGTTTTCAGGGATAAACAGGGTCGCAAATCTTTCCCAGTCACCGTTGCTACAGAGGATCCAACGGAGTCCTCTATGGCAATCACAGCCAAAGATCTGGTTCAAAATAAATTCCGCAGTCGGCTGATACCAGGGGTGAAAATCACACGCCACCTCATTCTGAATGTCACAAGCCGCAAGTTGGCATTCTTTTATGCCTTCATGGATGCCCGCCCTCTGAGCAGGGACCAGTTAAAGGACTTAAATATTTCTTATGTCCCGCTGGCTCAGTTGGCTGACCATGAAAACCCAAGCCTTAAGGACATTCACCTGACAGACGGGGTTAGCACCTCTACCCTGGCCCGCAGTTTGCAGCAGTCGTCGAACAAGAATATTTTGTTCTTCCCCCAGCTGTATTCTACGCTGAGACTAAACTGGTCGCTACCAAAGTTGGCTACAGCTGAGAAAGGGAGACTGGAACTCAGCAAGGAGCCTCTGACGAGATCCTTTCTTCAACCGGTCGTGTAGGGGTCAATGCGAAATTAACTACCCGTGGCTACCTGGAACATAAGGGGCTTGGGTGACACGAATAACAGACATAAGAGGGCTCGCCTACGTACCTGGATGTATGAGTCAGATGTCAAAATTGTTCTTCTTCAAGAAACAAATTTAAATGAGGAAAAAATCAATGAAATGAGATTATGGTGGTCTGGCTTCCAGCTTTGGTCCCCGGCGGTGGGTTCTAAAGGGGGCACGACCATTATTTTCCGCCAAGACTTTCTGATTGAAATCATAGACAGCCTTCGACGTTTGGGGTCGTTGGTGCTGGGTGAAAGTGGAAATAGACTCAGAACCCTGGACTTTTATGTCTATATATGTACCAGCAGAATATAAGGAACGAGTCTATTTCCTAGCAGAACTTCCAGAGGTTTTACCAGTTACCCACAACTTAGTCTTGGGGGCAGACTGGAACACCATTCTTAATCCAGGGTTGGACTCCCCCTCAGTGAGGCCAATGCATAGGGACTCTCGGCTGTTGCATGAGTTTATGCAAATCAATGATTTTATTGGCGCATACAGGCTCCTGAATCCGGACTTGTCTGGGTACACTTCGTTTGGTGCGGCAGGTGGGGCTCTTTCTGCCCGGCGTCTGGATTACGTCCTGATGCGAGGAACCCCTGGGGGGTCGGTTAACCTTCTCTCTTGGGAGGAGATCAACACAGAGGGCAGGGTTATTTCCGCTTGAATGTAGCGCACCTAGAGGATCAGGCCTTGAAAGATTGGTTAAGTCGCGTTATTACTAACTGGAAGGAAACGCTTCACCTATGTCAAAGCCCCCAGCACTGGTACAACGGTGTCATGGCGGCTTTGCAGGAAGCCTGCAATACCTACTCCAGGCTCAAGAGTGGCAAACTCAACAAGCAAATCAGACAGTGGAGAGAAGAAATAGTTCCAGATGAACAGCAATTAGGAAGACATCCCATTTCTGATTTATATTGGATGCAAAAACGAAATGCAGCACTGGCTAATTTGGAAGCACAAGAAATTAAGGCAGAGGAGCAAAGGAGACAATGACTACGAATCAACGGAATGACACACTATGATAGAATGACTAAGGAATCGTTTCAAGCCCTGATGAATTCGGTAGCCAGGCCTCTTATGAAAGAACTGGAGCACCCCTTTGCTTTTAATGTGTCAGTATGCAAGGGAGTACTTTAGTGATATATTAACTACTCGCCGTCCCTATGATCAGCCGAACACAGACCTGATGGACTTCTCTGAGTTCTGGAGATTTTCTCAGACATTGCTTTCCCTCCATGCTACTCTGGATTTGGACCGACCTCTTACCGTAGAGGAATTGGAGACTGCAGCTCTTGTAATGGCCAAAGGGAAAGCCCCGGGGCCGGATGGACTTCCGATCGAATTTATTCTCACCTTTTGGGATTTTTTCGGCCAAGTTTTAGTTGATCTATTTAACAATGTTCTGATTGGGGATTCCCTCCCAAGCTCGATGGTGGAAGGAGTTATTTCATTGTTATACAAGAAAGGAAGTTTAAAAAAAAATCGCAATTGGAGACCGATTTCGCTGCTAAATGCAGCCTATAAGCTCTTAGCTAAAGCTATTGCATTGTCGTTAGCAAAATACCTACCTTTCCTCACGGGGCAGAAACAGGGAGCCTTCGTGAAGGGTCGGTCCATTCACGAAACCATCCTTACTACCCTTCAGGCCATTGAAATCATAGTTTCAGAGAAAAGGGACTCCGCTATCATACTTTTGGACATGGAAAAGACTTATGACAAAGTTGGATGGACCTTTGTCCAAACCACACTGAAACACATGTCCTTTGGTCCAAACATCTGTGCTTGGGTAAGAGCAATGTACTCAAAGTCAACAACTGCGGTAATGGTGAATGGGCACTGTTTCGAACCTTTCCGCCTCACGCGTTCACTACGACAAGAATGTCCGTTGGCACCCTTACTGTTTGTGGTTCATCTTGAGATCTTGCTGGATAACTTCAGGTTTAACCCGCGTATAGCAGGACTCAAGATTGACAGAGGTATTGAGTGGAAGGTGGGCGCGATTGCTGACGACCTTACAGTCTGTGCGGAAAACGATCCGCAGGTACTTGCGGAGGTACAAAATGTACTAACTAACTACTGCGAATTAGTGGAAGCCTCAGTGAACTGGTCAAAGTCTACTTATTTATTGCTTGCTCCTTATCAACTGTGTGTAGATTGGGGTATGAAGGGCGTACCAGGGGACTCCTCGGAGCGGTTTTTGGGAATTCAAGTGGCCATCTCTAAGTGTGCTTTGTTCCAAGATCAGCTACTGACAGAAAAGGTCACGACGCACGTTGCCAAATGGAGTCGGCCATATTTGTCATCGTTATTTGGTAAATCATTGTTGTTAACAGATGCAGCATTCTCAATTCTTTGGTATGTCTTGGCAGTCCATTTCCTATGAGAGAAAACATACTCCCAAATCAAGTCTGAAGTTGGGCGACTGTTGTGGAAACCGACTGCATTGGAAAACCGAGGGTACCTTTCAAAAATTGTCTGGGATATAGTGACCTTTCCTAGGGTTGAAGGGGGCCTGGGCATATTGGATCCAAGGAGACAAAATCTAGCCATAATGGCCAGATGGCCTATTCGTGCTATGATGGAAACTGAAAATAGATTATGGATTCTCCTGGGGAAAATATTATCAGCAGAGAATGAGAATTAAAAAACCCAACAGATGTCTGGGGCTGTTTTATGCTGAGTTCATATCCGAATAGATGGCCGAAGTCTAAATTTTGGAGAGCAATCTTGGGAGCATGGAGAAAACTAAAACCAATTTCACATCGGGAGCCGACATCCAAGACTGAAGTAGTGGAAGAGCCACTTTTTGAAAATCCCTACCTACTGGACTCTCAAGGCGTTCCCTTTTCTGCAGCAAATAAGCCGCATAGTTTCGGTCGGCGTTGGATAGAGAGAGGAATTTTTCGGGTTAAAGATATTAGATTCAATTAAAAGAAAAGATAATTCAGGCTGGCTCACAGAGATAGAGTTGAGAGATAGTTACCCCTATTTAAGAGAGGTGAGTGCGAAGTTGCACAGCTTGCAGTCAGCAATCCCACCCCGCTGGGTCGGACTATTAGAGGTTGGACTGGTTCCAGCGGAGGATAAGTGGTATCGGTCCGTACAGGGCTCCACACCGGATGGCACTTTCTTCAGGTTGATTGAGAGTGGTAGTCCGAATTCTTCACTGTTACAATCCTAGTCTGCAGAACCTTGTTGGACGAAAGAGATTCCCCTCAGGTTCGAGTCGGAAACCCCCTGCACGGTCTTACCTATATTAGAGGAATGCAGAGTAGAACTGAACTTAGATAGACATGGGATAGCCCACCCTCAGGCAAGGTTCAGGGATGCGTTGTTGTCGACACTCAAAGTAGACCCCACACGCTGGTTCCTTTCCTCCCAAATAACCGTTAGCAGTCCTGCTCTAAAGACTTGAGCCCAGTACACTTCTGTCGTGCAGGTAGCCGCAGATTTTGTTGGAATACTATCCAAAATATATTCCTCTGTTCATTCCATGTTGGAGATCTTGAGATCCTTCCAATGTTGATGCCACCAGGACCAAATACGCTTAGAGAAGGGGCAATCCACCCACAAGTGGCAGGTGGTTTCTCACGCCCACCTGCATCGTGCACAACTGAGTTGCATGTCCATCCCCCTTCCCGCCAAAAAGGCCGAGGAGAGAATGACCAGCAATGATTAAGTCCATAAAAGGCTGGCCAGGCGTTGAGACGGGAGCTTCTGCAACTGTTGCCAGAGCGCCCTGTGTTCCTCTTCAATATAGTTCTTTAAGGCCAAATCAGACCTAGCTTTTCGAACTGCGTTGATAGGTTTATGTTTTGAGTGTTGTTGAAGAATTCAGACACCCCACTTCGAGGTGTATTGATGCAGACGCAGGTTTACCGTAGCGTGTGCTGTTTTCACAGTCCAGTTTCATCTCAGTGGGTGTATTGTTACTTCTGACGCTGGCCTCTCTGGCATGCATAAGCGTGGGCAAGCTACATTGAACCGGTCTATGTCCTCATCTACAACACACTCAATAAGATCGGACACATTAGACAGGAGACCTTCATTTTCAAATCTCAATGGGATCATTTCCTCTCAGGTCGGTTCCTGTACCCAGAGTTGGAAAACTGACTCACCTAAATCATTTTCCTACAGAAATCTGCAGATTTTTTAGTCGTGTGTGTAACCCCTACTCATATCCCATCTGCCTTCCTGTGGCTGATTAATGTGACACAATTGGGATTTCCAATGCAGTGGGATAGCTTTAATTAAGGCCTCTAGCTTTGCTTCCACCCCTCGTAAGTATGGATGTCTTCTTCTCAGTTCCTCCGCTGTAACCCAATCTGCCTGTCCTAAATTTCATATGTCTCATACTCTGAAGATGTCCTTTTCCATCCATCGTCTTCCAAACAAATTTGGGTCTTCACCTGTTGAGAAAGGTAGATCATTTGAATCTATAATGTGGGGATTGTCAAAAAGACATTCGTTCAGCACTTCAGTTGGCGTTTGTGGCTCAGAATAATAGGGTGGTCTGAACTTTTTCCAGACCCATAAAACAGACCGCCAGAACACAGACCTAGGCCGTCTATTCATAAACGATTCACAAAGAAAACAAGACCAAACGTCCGTAGGATTGCTCAAGTTTCATTTTTTTCCTAGGATATACCCTCCTAGCTGGACCCACAGCCTGTCCTGTGATCCTAGAACCGCTCTAATAGGCCACTTGGCCAGGGCTGCTATGTTTTGCAATCTAGGGTCCAACAACCCCAGACCCCCTTCCGCTCTTGGTGTGGTAATGATTTCCCAAGCCACATTGTTGAGACATCCGTTGTCCTCTCCAGCTTCCGGTTTCCAAATCAGTTTTCTAGCTCTTGATCTGATCCAGGTGTACGCTGCGTCACTCAACCAACAAACAGTCAAGACATACCAGAAAACTGAAAAGGCTGAAGCTGAAACTAGCAGGGCACGGCCGAACAAACAATGGAGATATGGCCTATTCGAAGTACCGATCCTTGAGAGTACCTTCTCTTCCAACAGTTGGTCCTGAACTTCTGAGCAATCAACCATTGAAACTTGAACGCCCAAGAAGCGTTCCGACGAGTCGCCTGTTACTCTTTTCATCCCCCAGTCCACACACAAGTGGTGAGAGGATGGTAATAAATAAGTCGACTTGGACCAGTTAATCGAAGCCTTTGAAACAGAACAGTAGGAATTACGAACATGAGAAACCTGGTTCAACGCTTGAGGAGAGTTTTCGACACATATGGTTAGACCATCAGCTATTGCACCTACCTTCCACTCTACATTCTGTTTGATTATCAGACCAGAGATCTGCGAATTAAACCTGAGATTGTCAAGAAGGACTTCAAGGCAGTGCTGTACCCCCATTTACCGTTCACGGGGTCTGTGGACGGAGACCACTCATGGAGTTCACGGAGCTCACGACATGGGAGTTCATGGAGTTCACGGAGAGCGGTATTTTTTTTTTTTTTTTTGGCTGGGGGGGTATGTTTTGTTTTTTATAGGAGGGTGGGGGAAATCGAAGGGTAACTCCCTATAATTTTTTTAATTTTTTTTTTCACGAATAATATTTTTTTTTAATTAAAAACTAGCCTACCAGCCGGGCCGCCCGGGTCCCGGGTGGCCAGCCCGTGCAAGGACAAGGGAGGGTCCCAGCAAAAAAAAACAAAAATCCTAAAAATCCGAAAAAAAACTATGTTATGCAGAAAAATAAACTGAACAACTTTTGCCTCAGGGCCACATCAAAATTCTTTACCAAATTTAAAATATAAAATAAAAATTTAAAATAGTTTTTTTTTTTTTTTTAAATCTTTTTGGCCCGGCCGGGCAAGTGACCCCGGGCCACTCTGGTAGCCTAGATTAAAAACGAAAAAAAAAAAAATCAACCAGCCAAAATAAACATTTTCGTTTGCTATTTTGTAGGTCATTTCGATTTTTTTTTTTTTTTCAATATCATTACGCCGTGGGGCTTGAGGCGAATGTACCAGGGGGAGCCCCCCCCCAAAAAAAAAAAAAAAAAACACCACTCCTTAGTGGTCGGCTCGTTCACCGTGAGCGGCCGTTCACAAAAAAACACCAAATGAACGGCCGGTCACGTTCACGGGTCCGGCACTGCTTCAAGGTGTATTACAAATAACAATGGGGCCAACAAACACCCCTGGCGCAGCGACCTCTTAAGTTTAAATGAGTTCGATCATTGACCATTGATCAACACTGAGGTTGTGGCTTGGGAGTACATCCCCCGTACCCATGTACGTATGTTCTTGCCAAATATCATATGCTCTAAGGTGGTTGATACAAAGGACCAACCAACTTTGTCATATGCCTTCTCCATATCTAGGAGAAGGATCGCCACATCCCTGTTTTCTTTAGCAATTACCTCAACTGCCTGCATGGTGGTGATGATATTTTCATGAATGGATCGGCCCTTTACGAAAGCTCCTTGCTCGTGACCCGTCAGTTGTGGTAAGTGTGTTGCTATTCGTCGGGCCAATACTTTAGCTAAGAGTTTATACGCAACATTTAGCAACGAGATGGGGCGCCAATTTCTTATGTCCTTTTTCGATCTCTTTTTATAGAGTAGGGAGATGACTCCTTCCACCATGCCCCAAGGAAGGGCTTCCCCTAGAAGCACGTTATTAAACAATGTTGTGAAAATCGGAGCAAATATTTCCCAAAAGGTCAACAAGAACTCAATAGGCAGGTCATCCAGGCCTGAGGCTTTCCCTGCAGCCATGGCTTACGCAGCTAATTTTAGCTCCTCCTCTGATACGGGGCGGTCAAGATTCAGTGAAATGTGCAACGTGATCCTTTTGCCAGATAAATTTCCAGAAATCAGATAAATTCCAAAAATCAGAGAACTCCCGTAAATCAGTGTCAGGCCTGTCAAATGGCCGGCGAGTGGTGAGTATATCACTGAAATATTCTTTAGCATATTCACACATCTGAATTGTGGTGTCAGCTGGCATGGCCGTCAATGAGAAGGGGTATTCCAACTCCTTCATTAGCGGGAGGGTAGGGGTTTTCATAAGTGCTTGGGGGTATGGGTTTTCATAAGTGCTTGGAAAGTATCCTTCGTCATTCGGTCATAATTAATCATCCCCTTAATTTTCAACCACTCCTTGCGCTGTTCTTCAATTTTGATTTCATGGGACTCCAGTTTAGCCAATGTTGTCTGTCTTTTCAAAAACCAATAAATATCTGAAACTATGTTGCTGCCCAGATTCTGCTCTGCTAAAGCAATTGTAGCTCTTCAATCTTATAGATGTATATGTGTTTTGATACTTTTCATACGCGAATAGTTACTGCAGGCTTCCTGCAGAGCCGCCATCAGACCATCATACCACAATTGCTGAGAAGTACAGATTGCAGAGATCTTGCCCCAATTTTGGATAATACGGTTTAGCCATTGAATTAGTGCCTCGTCCTTCAAGTTCAGGTGAGCAATATTAAGTCTATAATAGCTCGGCCCTCTCTCGGGGTCACCCCCTATTTGTAATTCAAATACTACAGGGGAGTGATCCGAGAGATGGGAGACTCCCACTCGCGCCCCCAGGCAGTCGGTCCACAGGACACCTTTGACTAGGGCGTAATCTAAGCGCCTGGGCGGCCTGGCCGAAGCCCAGGCCGTGCCGAACCAAGAGAAGCCATGGCTATCAGGGTTCAAGTGCCGGTATGTGTCCGTCAATAACACTGAATTCGTGAAAACCTAACAAAACCACAAAACCTAACATTTTTTATAGAATGAAAAAGTGAAAGTCAAACTCTTATTTTTGACACATAAAAGGGAGTGTTTTTAACTGTTTCCCGAGAAAGGAGGAAAAAAAATTGGCAAAAAGTCTAGTGATTCTCAAAATGTGCAAGAAAATCCTTTCTAATAAAAAAAACATGTTATAAAACTATAAGTCGTTTTTAGTAGATTGAAAAAAAACATAGCTCAAACAAGACAATCTTTAAGGACTCCAAGACGAACTCGAAAGACGTTAAGAAAAACAGTTTCAGTGAATACTCATTTATAGAACTATAAGTCGTTTTCAGCAGTTTGGTAAGAACCAAGTTCTGTGAAAACTAGTTTATAGAACTATAAATTAATATAATTCATTTTTAAGTTTATAGTAAAATCCTTGTTAAAAAATATATGTTATGTAAAAGAAGAATTCAAACAAGTTTTGCCTCGGGGACATCTTCAAATTCTTAGCCAACCACAATTTAAAATTAAAAAATTAAAAATTTTTTAATAAAAAATACTTAAAAACAACATATTTGTCCATATATGAGAGAACATATCCAAGCGAATGTATTCGTGAATAGGAGAATATATGTGCGTGTTTGAGAAAACCCCGAATAGTTTCATCTTGCTTCATACCATATAGAACTATAAAGTTGATTAAAAATAAATAAAAACAATTGGTATATTTCGATTTTTGAACAAACGCTGTTTTGCAAGGTAAATTTTTTTTTGTAGAAGGACTTGCTTCTCTCCTCACCACTTTCAGTGATTTTCAAAAAGTATTTTTCTATTCATTTTTTGTGGTTAATTTACTTCACACAGAATGTTGTTCATGTAGGAGGCCTGAAAAATGTACTATCGGAATCTTAAAAAAAAATTGTGCAAACCTAACATTTTTTTTTGTCAGGTTTTCATGAATTCTATGTTCAATCCGAAAGTCTGTATAAATTCATGAAGAAGGAGCGCGTCCTTACACAGCGGGAAAACAGAGGGTGAATCCAAACCCGGATTCAAGACTGTATTCCAGTCTGCTGCAAGAATCAAATTTTCTGAATCCGGAAAAATTTATGGCAGCTCGGCAATGAAACGGGCTTTTTCATTATACTCAACTGGAAGGTAAAGTGACATGATTACCCAGTGTTCGATTCCATTTCTACCTTGACCCAACACCATTGCCCAAAGGGGTCCGTTGCTGAATCTATAATTTCTAACATTAGGTCTGAGCGGAACAGCACCGCTGTCCCCCCTTTAGTACCGTCTGAAGGGGCCCACTGCTGATAGTCTGCCCACCACTGTCGCATCTCTCTGATTTTGACATTATTCAACTTTGTTTCCTGGATGCACAAAATTTTCACTTCATTTTCAAACATCCAACTACGTAGTCTGTTTCGTTTGTCTTTGTTCGAAGAGTCTCCTAAGCCCCTTACGTTCCAGGTGGCAAAGGAGATTCTATTTCGCATTGGTGCCTTGCCGCCCGGTTACCAGTTGGATCTGGTCTGAAGTCCCTAGCTGCAAGGAGGATTTGCGACGCCTTGTGGTTTTCACCTCAATCTTTGGCTGATGGGTGAACCAGCTAGCCCGCAACGTTGCGTTTAGAGTCTGTGCTGCAAACATAATGCCCTTGTTTGACGATTGACTAAGGTAGGCAGCGGCCGATCGAGCCGTCAAACCATCAATCAAATTGATGTCCCTCATAACAGATTTTTTGGGGTCCTGCAATAAGGCAATCGGAAGGTAAGATACCCTTAGTTCTTTTAACTGTTCCTTGCCCAGGGGGCGTGCGTCCAGGAAGGCATAATAGAGGGCTTGTTTTTTGTCGTGGTTCGAGATGAGATGCTTGGTCAATCTAATCCTCGGGATTAACCTGCTTCTGAACCTATTTTGAACTTGCTGCACTGCTGCCATGGTCACTTACGCCTCCTAAGGGTCTTCTGGAGAGGGCGAGACCGGGAAAAAACTCTTTTTCTGATCATCCTCGAATAGTAGGGCCAACGGACCTTGAGCTGAGGGAACACAAAAGATGGAGACTACAAACTTTTCTGCCTGCTCCCCTTTGTTCAAGGTAGCGACTGAGGGGGCCGTTGACAGTGTAAGCGCTTGTGTTTTTGATGTCGAGGTGCCCTCCGTTCCCATCTGTTCGGGGCGACCAGCGTCTGACCCATCTTATGAATTACGACGAATGACTGGGTGGTCCTCCTGCACCATGCTTCTCCTAGCTTTCAAGTTCTTCTGTGATTTGTGTACGGTGGCTGTGTTACCGCGCGTTCATTGAACGCGCGTTTCGCGTTCAGTTTTTGAACGCGGTGAGCGCGCGTTCACTGAACGCGTGTAAACCCGTTTGACGTGTTTGCGCACGGTGTTCTTGGCGCGGGAGTGTGGTGGTAGGGCCGCGTGTGTGTGTGTGTGTGTGTGTGTGTGTGTGTGTGTGTGTGTGTGTGTGTGTGTGTG